>JASDQU010414544.1:0-10364 GCA_032191745.1 Picea mariana
ATATGAAAAATTGCGTTGTCCTCATTTAAGGTGAATTTGCTATGTATCTGAAGCTCCCGCAGCATGTAGACACTACTTGCCTTTTTTTGTAGATATGTTTCATACGACAACTCTGCCAACTTAGGAAGCACATTTTGTAACAGAGGCTTCCTAACCATACAATGCACAGTTTTGTTTCCCACGGTTCGGATAACATCATTGACACAATGTCCATATATATATGGACATTTTTCACCGCATCATAGACAATCAATCGTATCATCACTTATCAAAGCAGAGGCAGAAGCAGGGGAGTTGCATTTTGTACATACAGGTTCAAAGGGGTTCAAGTACACATTGGCTGCAACTAAAACACCTTCAACCTGGGAACACGAGCATAAGAATTAATACATTGAACAATGTAATACACAACTGCACCCCACCCTCCCCTTACAAAAAAAATAAAAAAATTAAATAGGTCATAGGAATTTGTTGAAGGCTATTTCTATAAGCAAAGTGAGGATGATTTTGTGGATGTATACGCACAACAATTGTAGAGATAGCCAGTTTCTTCAGATCCTCTACTATATCTGCCCGCAACTCTGCTACAAACGTTGTCTGGGTTGTCTGAAAGATCCTTTCTCTAACATCCCTCTTCTTTGTTATATTTTTGAACATAAGTGGAATCTGCCCTTTATGCAACTGTTGTTCCATTGATGAAAACAAATCTGAATACGTATTGAACAATTGTAGCTACAATATGGAACAATGTAATATTTGTGTAAGTTATCTGAGATACATGCACATGCGAAAGTAAAGGACAAAACTGAATATGAAAAGCGGTACCATTGCCTTGTCCCTGCCCGACTCTCCATCCTTTATATGGAGAATGTGTTGCGAGCCAAGTTTTCTCGCCAGTGTGACAGGTGCCCCAATCATTCTGATAGGGTAAATATCAGTGCTTTGTGCAAGTTGGTTGATAGTTGAGTCCGGGATTAAACGATATTCTAAACAAACAACGAGAATTTTTTCTACAATGCTTGTTTCGTTGAGCGAAATAATCCGATCACAATCACCACGGTCATATATTGTTTTGGGCAATATATTAAAAATTTTAATGGATATCCCATTACATGGCAATATCTTTTTTTCATGTTTCTGGACAAGTTGTGGAGGAACAGTCAGTGTCACTGTCATCATGGTCTCCTTGTCTATCATGTCAGCACACATAATGGATCTACTTTTCTTTTCCTTGTCCAAGTAGGTGCTATAGACGACCATTATGTCCCCAACGAACACTTGTCCAGTTCGACAACTGTTTAAGCCCTCTATTGACAGTACTTTGGATGTCACAACTTTAGAATTGGCGACATTTTTTGAACAGGAAAGCTAAAGTGAATGGTAGTGTGCAAATATTTTTTTATTTTTAGTTTTCTTCTTTCACTGGCATAAATCTACAAGTACACACATAGTTTTGATGAACTATGGAGCCGGAGTTTTGCAACCACACCTATTAGTCTGTGGAACAGGCAACACGTTCGACGTCTCGCTTGTACTTGTTGATACTTCCTGCAAGCTGCAAACCATGTATTGCAGATGACATCAGCATATCCACCATGCCATAGATGAATATATACCTAAGGATATTTGTTTAGTAAACATAGTAAGAGCAGAGCATATGCATCTTTACCTTTGGCCTTGTCAATCTATTGATGTCTGGGATGATTGACTGCCCATGGCCATGTCACTAGTCCAACTTTTTCTAATGCAAGCATGTGCAGATGAACATCACACTAAGCAAATGAATTAGAAAACAAAAGGGATAATAGAAAATGGAAAAAGTAGAAATAGGGAGGGCAGAAAGGCCCATTACTGGCAAGTCATCATTTTCAAGTCTAATATTATATGCCCCCACCCAGTTTGTATATTTAATTTACCAGCACACTTGGCATACCTTTTAAAAACTTGTACCACAGAACCCTCTGTTGTTGCACAGAACAATTCATCTCCCTGTCCAAGTAACCTGTTTTTTCCAAGGCAACAACGTTGAATATGCAATGGACATAAAGCCAACTTAGTATGAATACATACATCTAAAAGAAAGAGAAACATGTCTATTTACCCACCAAAGATTCCATTTTTCTGTCCAACCATTCAGTTTGTTTAAATGCAACAATGCAGCGAAAACACAACGGAAATAAACTAGCCTAGTATGCAGGAAGGCATGTATTGAAAATAACTTATAATGAAGACAAACATGTAAAAGAAAGAGAAAGAGGGTTATTTACCCACGAAAGAGCCCATCCTCATATCTAGCTATCTTGTTTGTTTAAATGTAGCAATGCAGTGACAACACAATGCAAATGAAGTAGGTTAGTATGCAGGAAAGCATGTAATGAAGATAACTTACCATGTAGGAACACACGCAACATGTACATATAATAAATCAGGTGAACACATACACAGACCATAAATGAAATACAAAACAACATAATATGAAATAATAGTACAAGCATGCACCTTTCTATATCCTCTTCAACCAATGCAGTGAAGACTTCCTTGTTTTCTCCAGCTATTCTATTTGTTTGTATGTGGGAAAGCAAAAAATACAATGAGGGCAATATGTACACACTGTAAAATAGACTCAATGAACAGTCTAGAAGATAGGCAGAAACATGAACCTTTGCACTTCTCTATCCATGGCTGTAAGCGCATAAAAAAATTTTCCCTGCCCAAAATATATTACAAGGCACAAAATATCACGCAATTGCATGGTCGTAGCTAAACGATTTCTGGTTTTCCATGGAAATTTATTCAGATATGCTTCCACCAATGGAAATACATGTTCTTTATCCTCTACATAGACTGTTGTGCCCATAATACAATTTTTTGGTTTTCCGTGGCAAACTACCCAGATATGCTTCGAGACATCCAAATATAAACTTGCAGAATCTTTGTTGCACATATCATATCTCAAGCACAACACAAATTGTAGCGTGCGCACACTAGTCTATGTAGAGGAGAAAGAACATGTAATTTCATATCCACACATCTGACCATACATGGTTTATAAATGTAGCCTACATATGCTTTATTCCAACAAAAAAACAACGGATATTGCAATTTCACATGTAATCCTCGAACAATTTTGCATGCAACTATTTTCTTTCATGGCAACACTTAAGCACTAGAAAAATATCACAGAATAACAGATATCAGCCTCGACAGACAGGGCAAATAACACAATTGCATGTCGAGTCGTGGGTGCAGAAGATGAACACCATAAAGCGCCCCAAAAAAACAATAATAATCCAAAAAAAAAGAAAAAGAAAAAAGCTCCAACCATCGCCACTGGACCCCAACCCTTCAAGGCTGAATCAAACAAAATAAAACAACAAGCACCAAACCAAAGAGAAAGCACGAACAGACCAAACTACACCCCTAAGGCCCCAAAGCGCAAACCCGAGGCAAATAAACAGAACCAGGAACCTGTTGGCGACGAAAGTCACTCCTGGATTGCTATCAGGAGCAGAGCCCGACGCCCATCAGTTTTGTGTCACGATTGTTCATAGATGGGTGATCAAATGGAAGGAAACTCGAAACAGTAGTGTTCCAACTCTGAAAACAGGCCAGGTATGCATGAGCAAGTGAGGTCTTGCGTAAATTTCAGACAGTGAGCTGTAGTAAAGTGTAAGCAGGCGGAAGACTTATGGAGAAGAGTGCAAAGGTCTGTTATAAACAACAGGTTCCTAACAGACTGTAGAAGAAGGCATCCCAACACAAGGTCTTCTTGCATTTGAATACAGATCATCAGAAAATACAAAAATGCCACGATAAATCATTTATCATAACAGAAATGTAACAATTCGCATGACTCAGTCAATCACGAACTTCCTAGCATAAGATGAAAACTTAGACGGGTAAAGAAGAACTGTTTGTCATAAAACAAGAAATCTCATATACAGATACATAAGATGGAAACTGAAATAGTTGCTAAACATTACAATAGGGAGCTCTGCTCAACCATCGATGCATTCAAAATGGCAGAAATGCCTACATATACTTGGAACAAAACACTGGAAGCTAAATCAAGACATCGCATTGAAGGCATTACGTCTTCACATTTACTGCGCATGTAGTCTTTGGACGTTTGTGAACTTCAGTCAGACGCAATCGCGTTCCAAAGGACCTGTGAATGAATTGACAAGCTTACAGTCATTTCTGGGCTTTCCATTTATGGAGGAAACGATGTTCAACCACCATTAACTACTGCAATTACTGCTTCACTGAGATCGGGAAATACCTGGTCGACTCTGTATCAACAAGACATGGAGGCCTTCGTGATGACTGGGAGACTTGACACAAAATGATGGACGGATGGTGACCAGGCAGGGGTAGCTGGACACACTCGATGAAGATGTGGGATGAGGAGAGGCCATGTGGACGGATGGGCAGAGGGAAAGTGATAGGGTAGAAATATGTGGCAGGATTCACGAGCTTTGAAATGTACGATCCGGGTGGACAAGACACGGGGCAGGGAAGAGAATATGAGCTGGCATGACACGGGGATGGACGTGGCAGCAAGGAAGCGTGTGATGAGGATTCGGGCTTTCGGGGATTCGGGATTCACGAGTTTGAAGTGTGCGAGTTCCTTGCCTCCTAGGAGATAGCCCCTACCAGCTAGACCATAGTCCATATGACCTGTCCCTGTGTGACCACGGTCAAACTTCCCATCGGGTTTTCGGTGTTTTTGACGACACGATGTTTGTGTCCACGGGACTTGCAATTCCCCGAAACTCGATGGTTCATGGCTGTTGACTTGTCAACGGTCCGCTCCTGGTTGCAAAGACTGCCACCTGTTTTCCACTATTGAAAAATTTTCCTTCCTATTGGGAAATCGCGAGTCATGATTCTGAAACTCATGATACTCTAGCTCCCAGGATCCCCGACTCTGCAGGATCTCTTGTCACGTACCTCTGCTAACGGAAGACTCTGATTAGGTCGGGAAATCGCGTATCGCGATTCACTCATGTAAGGGTTTCTTGCCCTCAAAAACTTTGATTCTTCGATGAACTGAACCTCGACTTTCCTCCTCTGCACACTAGGGGCTAACCCCGGCGCAACTTCCCGAGATCTAATGGTTGACGGGATTTCGCCGATCTCCCCTGTGAGATTCTGACCGTCGATTTTCTTTGAGGATGGTTCTCGACTGCTGAAGACAAAACTTTGCCCGCTCGCTTGCTTGACTTGCTGCTACAAAAATGGGATTACCTCGTGATATGCTCAGGTACTTCCTGCGCCAACTGCAAACATGGGTACGCCTGATCCCGAGACAATAAATATCGCTAACAGAACCCACGAACCAACAAGAACCTCCAAGCCAGTAAACAACATACATATCTCCAACGATTACGAAATTTGGATTCGAGTGGATTGTAGCATGGATCTAAAGCCTACGAGTATGCCAATTGAAGCTGCCGTAAATCTGCTAAAATTGGTGCCAAATGAAAAGTCCACAACATATGACAAGAGAGAGGGTTTGCTTTTTGGTGATGAGGTTGCAATAATAATGATGACAATGATAGTATAAAGCTACATACGAGATATTCTTTAGAGTTGAAAGAAATTTGAATGCCATATGTGAAGGGACGTATGTTGGTATGTTACCCAATATTCATATTTTATTTAAAACAAAATGCAATTAATTATATTTTATCATTTAAAAAATATTTCCATCTTATATACAACATTGAATTCTTTTTAATTTTTCAGTTTATAATTCATATATAATATTGAATTCTTTTTAATAGGTTATAATTTATGTATAAATGTAAATAATTATAAGCTAGAAAATAGGAATGTGGAAGTTATTTAAGAAAGTTTTCATATTAATGTTGTTAATTGAAATTATAAAGATAGTGCAATTATTTATTTGAAGTTAGTTCATTATTTTAATGGTGATCTTTTATAATAATTCTCAAATTTATAAAAAAAATATATGCTTTGAAAAGAGAAAATGTAAATTTTATATTAATTATTGTACTCTTTCATATATGAAATATGGTTACATTAGTTCCAAAAAGTGTAAAAATATGGTTACATTAGTTTCAAAAAGTGTAAACTAATGCTAGGTAGATATAATTACTCTACGATAACCTTTTTTAACAAGGCTATGTGGCAGCGTAGTCCCTGCCAACTAGGTTAGAAAGAAAATTGTGGAAAATGGGGTCGAACTGTAAATGAATCGAAGTGTTTGGTGCAAAATGTATATGACGGAAATGTTGTGTGCAACATGTATATCACAAAACATGGGGAAAAAGCAAATGACGCTTGGCAGGCAGAGCACCATCTATTTTTTAAAAGTATATAGCAAACATATATTTTTTGAAAGTATATAACAAACTACAAATTTGTTGAAAGTGGAAGAATAAATTTGGAAATTTAAATGCATTTTCCATATGGACTCGAGAAAGATAAAAATATATGAAGACATAAAATTAAAAAGAGATAAGAAATATAAAAATTTAAATGCATTTGTAAATAACACTTGCATTGTAGAGCACCATTTATTTTGAAATATATAAAAAAAAAAAAGCCTATAACATATAAAAAATTAAATGCATTTGTAAATGACGCTTACATTGTATAGCACCATTATTTTGAAATATATAAAAAAATAAAAGTCTGTAACATATAAAAAATTAAATGCATTTGTCATACAGACTGGTGAAAGATAAGAATGTATGAAAACATAAATTTAAAAGGAGATAAGAAAACATTTTTATTTGAAATATGTCAAAAAGTAAAAGTTTGTTACATACTACTGGAAATTTTGAAATATACAAAAAAATTAAAGTCTGTTACATATCAACTAGAATTTCAATGCGTTTGTCATGTAGACTGGGATTGGGGCTCTCGCAGACCATTAGAGAAGTATGTACAAGAAACAGGATTGTGGAAAGAAGATAGAGTGCAATACCTGCAAAATAAATAAATGGAAATGCATAAGTGTTTGTCTATACATCTCTATTTAAGAAACTGGAATAACTGGGTTGATAAAGAAAGAAAAATGCGATCAGTATTTTTGCAGTGAGGGTACATATGAGCCCTTTGGCTATTTGCTTGCGGCTACCATTTCATTCATGTCGCTGATGACTATTGTTTCAAGGATGTCCTCGATGGCTGCTGGAATGCTAACAACTGCATGTTGGCTTTCGTCGGCGGCCTATTTCAATTGTCTTTCGAGCCATTCTTCAATGTAGCTTCTCATTGGGGCGACGTTGATCTCTTTCTGGATTTTTATGTTGAAAAGATCGCTTTCTAATTCCAGTAAGTTGATAGAAATATTATAGAGAGCCTGATGAATTTCCTCGTTCTGTACTGCATATTTGACTAGCTAGTCGTGGACATGAGCTTGATCAAATTGAAGGATGTTGTAAAAAATTTCCAGAGACAAGGCCTTAAACATAGCAACCTGTTTATCGAACTCTTGCCTGGTTAAGGGCAAGGAGTTTGCGATTAAGTCGCGGTCTTGGAAGTCGTTGGTTTTCTCGCCTAAGTCTATATTTGACAGCCTTATGAATAATTTATCTTTGTTCAATATGGCTTGTTCACATGAATGAATAATGAGATGCAGGTTCTTCACTTTTTCTTTCCAACATGCATTCAATTGATCGATCTGGTTTTTGGATGGAAGATCTTCTTCTCTTCTTTTTGTTTATGTCACATTGTTGACAATCTTGCCAAAAGGAATGACCGTTTTTAAAAAGAATTTTTCTTCATCATTTAACTTGGCCTGCAAATGCTCGAGAAAACTATGTGCCATGTTTCCAAGGGAAGTGATGGTTTGTAGCCTTTTCCACGCCTCGGTAACCAGTTCCATTCTTTTTTTGATATTATTCTCCACATATCCTTTACAGGATGCAAGCAGGGTGGAGGATGTTATTACGTTGGCTGCAGGGGTGCCAGGTGTGGCTATTGCCAAAGGATTGACAAGAAATGGCATAGGAATGGAAGCATCTTCCAATTCCTTGACCCGGTCCTTCAATATGGCATTCTCGGTCTTGATTCCTCCAATGGAATCATGAAGTGATTCTCTACTCACGGTGTGAAGTTGACATATTTGGGACGACCGCATGTTGGCAAGGTCAACCTCTGAACGAGATTTGCCTTTCTTATTTTTAACATCTTTTTTCTCAATTATCAATTTTTTGGATTGGCTATAAAAAACAACGCTCTGGAACACGAAGGATTCATCTTCGTCAAAATTTTCGGTAATGAATATGTCCATTGGATGGCTATGGTGGATGGCATCTTCGGGCTGATCAAGGAAGCGCATCATGCTATCCAGATCAGTGTCAAGTTCCATGTTCTCACTCTGAATTTCCGGCTCTTCCACCTGCCCCACATTTTTTTTTCTCTTCTTCTCTACTGGAATCTTGTGATAACTATCGATTTTAGAGTGAGGAGGGTCGTTATCTCCTCCTCTATTTGAAGAAATCTGAGTTTCTTTGTTGCTATGGTGGGCCGTTGGAGCGATGCTCCGGGATGTCGTACTTTTTGGAGTGGTATTTGTGGATTGAACACTCTTGTCACCGGGGCCTTTCCCTTGTTGCGTGTACAATTCAGTGTAGCTTTGCATTGTGTCTACGTCGGCAACATTAGAGGCAGTACAATTGTCGGCACTGTCTCTGTTTTTGGACATGTGTTTTTAAAAAAAAAATCGTCGAGGCCAAGTGTTTGTAAATGTTGTCGGAAAATATTATAGGGGTCGAACCCTCTTATGATTTCATCATATCTCAGGTTGGAGATGGTAGAATTTGTTGCGAAATCGTCAATTTTGTTGACATTTTTCAACACGAACTCCCCCACTTTCCAAGGCAGAGGAATGAATTGTTTTTTTTTCTTCCTTTGGAACAGATGGAACTAGTAGCTGTATTGATGTGTTACTTCTGCAACAAACATTATGTCCATAATGTGACATGGAAGGAGAGCAGGCTATTCTGTGGAGCCAAAAATTCTTATGACAGTGTAATTATCCAAATGTTCGAGTGTCCCCTTCTTGTCCAAAAAACTAGTTTCATGTTCAAATATGCAGGGACCATCTTCTCCTAACAAAAAAACTTTGAAAATAGACATGAAGCCATTAAAAACCTCATAAAAACAGTGGGAAGCCTTGTGCTTCCACAAGGCCTAGTACCAGAACGTTACTGGGTGGAATTTGCAGTTGACATTCTTGGACAGAGACAGTTGTGGAAACTGACAGAAATGCACTATTGAAAAAACTAAATAGGACGACATATAAAATTTATTTTCCCTTTTGTAGCTTGACAATTGGGAACTGATTTCATGGGAAATTAACCTGCCCCAATAAAAAATGGCTTGTTCATTGACTGTTAAATACAAAATATAAAGAGCCATCCAGGAGACAGTTGTTGTGGACTCATGTCCCGTTATTCTGGTAAACAGCCAGGAAATTTCATAGAATGGATTTCTAAACGAACTAACCTGCATAATTGTAATATCTTCAGGAACTAGAAGCGGGTTTTCAAAAAAATGGGGCAAGAGGTACAACTCGTTATTATGATGTGCTAGAAACTGTTTGCAATATTCTCCTCTGAACGTCAATGTTGGCTTCGACAATTTTAGCATCTAGCGGAAGACATGGGGTGACAAAGAAACAAAAGAGCGGTCCCGCAGTGGAATAATTATTTTCTTGGAAATAAATTTATCGGCGCACCAAGAGACCAGGTCCTTACAGTCAAAAATCTCAGGGACACAGCCTGCATGAGCAATCCCAAAGGTCCAAATTACTTGGTTCTCTGCGGCAAAGCTTGAGTAATAAGAATATGCCCTGGACCACTGGAAGTTCTAGTCCTCGCGCCCGAAGATGTTGACTATATCTCCACAAAAGTGTTGTCGAGATGATGCCATAGGTTTATGAGAACATTGGTTTGCTGTAGATGATGGTTTAAATGAACAGTTAGAGACGATAATGTAACTCTCCACTAAATCTTGGTTAAATTCTTATGAATGGGAAAGCTCCTCGAGCCTTTCGCTGATAATGACAATCTGTATGGGTGGTGCATGATGAACTGTTAGCAATAAAGCTTATTTATTGCATATTTAGAAATGTGAAGGTGGCGGGTACGACGAAGAGCAATTAAGGATTGGAGGTTTCCTAAACGTGCGAAGGCCACAACGTGCGAACGGGAGTTCATGATTTTGAAATCAACACTCGGAAGGGATAATATAATTCCCCCGCAAATTTTGGTTTAATGCGCATCAATACGAGATCTCCTTGAGCCTTTCCCCCATCAATGACAATTTATACGGTTCCTGCATGATGACCTGTCATAATTGAATGCCAGTAATTCCATATTTAG
>JASDQU010414549.1:0-10364 GCA_032191745.1 Picea mariana
TCTAGTTGTTCTTTGAGTGCTTTTTCAATTCTTTTATCTTCTTCTATTTGAACCTTCAATCTTGTGATCATTTGTTCTAGTTCTCGAGTGTCCTTTTTCTTGTCTAGTTCTTCTTGTAGTTTCTTGTTTTTCTTCTTTTCTATTCTGATAACTTCTATGGCACACATTAATTTTTCTCGATAGTCAACTTTTGCCTCTTCAATTTCGTCTTTGACTTCTTCATATTCTTCTTTGGAGTATTCTTTGTTAGAATCTTTTACTACCATGAATAGAACTCTTCTTGTCTCATTGTCACTGATTTGATCTTCATCTGATGATAAGATGTCTTCTTTGATGCATACGATTTTATTGAAATCTTTCTTTGTAGTTCTTTTGCCTTTATATGTGTGTTTTACTTTTGAGTAACCATGATCATTTCTCTATTTCTTATGAGGACATTTGTTAGAAAAATGACCAATACCATCACAATTAAAACAAATTAAAGGAAGCTTACCTCTATACCTACCATTGGTTCCCTTATTCAATGTTTTGAAGAAGTTGTCGACTTCTTCATCATCTTCTGAGACGTCGTTGCTGCTGCTATATTCTTCTTGTTCCTTTTTCTTTTTCTTTGATATTTTGGATGCTTTGAAGGCTGCTTCTTTTACATCTAGATTTTCCTGTTCAGTTCTCATTTCATATGATGTGAAGATTCCATGTAGTTCGTCCATTCTTATTGAGTTTAGAGCCAATCTTTCTTCTAGTGCTAATATCTTAGGGTTGAATCTCATAGGAAGAGATCTTAGTACCTTTTGAACAATTACAGATTCTTCGATTTCTTCTCCCAATCCTGTGATTGCATTCACTTTTTCATCAAATCTTAAGAAGTAGGCTACAATATTCTCATCTTCCTTAATTTTTAGTTGTTCGAACTGACCTCTGTAAGTTTGAAGTTTTGTTGCTTTGACTTTTGTACCTCCTTCATAAATTTTTCGAAGCTTGTCCCAAATCTCTTTGGTGGATTTACAATGTGCAACTTTGGTGAATATTGTTTCAATGAGACCATTCAAAAGTGAATTTGTAGCTTTGGAATTATTCTGACCAAGTTTCATTTCTTTTTCATTTGTTGGTGGAACTGCTGGTACTGTGTATCCATCTACAAATTATTTCCAAATTTCAAATCCCTGTGCATGTATATATGTCTTCATCCTTATGCTCCAAAAAACATACTTTTGTCCATCAAAGTGTGGTATTCCATTTTTATATGAGTTGGTACTCTCCATGATCTACCTTTCAATGGTTAAACTGATTTCTGATGGAACCTGCTCTGAAACCAATTGTTGGATTACTGAGAGGGGGGGTGAATCAATACTAGCGTAATTATAATCCTTTTTCTCCAAATAATCCAAGTGTTATATCAATGTAGAATTATTATCCAATAATGAGCAATAAGAAATGAACAATCACACACACACACAGTACACCAGTGTTTTACATGGAAACCCAAATTGGGAGAAAACCACAGAATGCTTTATCTTATATGTATTGAAGAATTACATTCATTGGAAGCACCAACTTCCTTTGTTTTCCAGCTGTAACAGGAAGGAGGCTCCAACCCCCGAGTTTCTAGGTCTACAACCTGAGGGAAGCTCCAACTCTCCAATACTCTGGATACAACCATAAGGAGGCTCCAACCCCCTATTTTATCTGGCTACAACCGAAAGGTGGCTAGAACCACATGTCCTTGCCCCATCCAACCACCTTGAAGTAGAAGTAGAATGATGGAACCACTGTCACACTATCACTGTGAGATATACCGCTGCAAACATGTACCAATAAACCTGAACCATGCATCAAACATGCATCAACCTGTACCTCAACCTGTAATCAACTTTCACCATAAACAAGTGCATCAACCATGCACCAACCTGTACCAAACAATCTATAATCAACATGTACCATAAACAAGTGCAACCAACCATGTACCAAGTATGCAACAATCATGTGTCAAGTAATCATCAACTATTTCTCATTAATATGTACCAACATCATCAACTATACACCTCATGTATGTGCCAACTCATCAACTATTACTCATTAATATGTACCAGCATCATCAACTATACACCTCATGTATGTGCCAACTCATCAACTACTTGTCTCAACCATGTACCCAACTTGTACCTCAACCAAAAGACCTCATCAATTTCATCATCCAAATATGATTTATAACTCTATAATATACCTAGTGCATATGATCACATACCTTCAAACCTTCCTTAACTTTAACAACAAGAGACTATCATTTTCATCAAACGTTTCTTGAGTCTCACAAGACTAGTTTTGGATTAGTCAACAACCCTAACTTGAAATAATCATAACTTTGTACCTGTAACGAATAAATATATGAAACTGATACACAATGTTATTCAGTGTGTTTTGTGAAATTCCTCCAGGTGTCACTACTTTGAACCTCTCAAAAAAGGAGTTATGGAAAAAATGGTACACCTTGTTGAATTCTATCTTATTCTAGAGAGTGAACTTGTAGAGCGTGCCCCACATGGAATATTTGTTGAACTAATCTGAAACTATTACAAAGAATACTAGAGACTGTACTCTAACCAACACATTTATTCTTACTGAATTTGGATATTTTATGAATAATTTATGACGTTTTTACTCGAAACACTTGTTTTTTACTAGTTTAAGGACTAGACACAAGCACTATTTTTCCACGGAGTATAACTCCAAAAATAAAACGACCCACAAGCTGAATTTTTTACCATAGATACTTGGATATGTTTCCTCAATTGAATAGAAATTTTATGGTCCGAATCATTCTATAAAAACATTTATTGCGAAAATGGTGAGTTGACCTGAAAAAACATACCTTAGAAAGCATCATCAAAAGAATTTATCCTTCCTTAAATTCTGACCTTCTTTTCTTCACTTTCCTTAGACATTCGACTTAGATATCCTTTGGTTACCTCAGAAACCTATAGTTATTCAATATTATCAAGTTTGTATTAAATTATAGAGCCTTGCCTCTTATTTATACTCTCCAAGTAGCTTCCTTAAAAACATCTTCTAGGTCACTTTGCCCACTTTCCTTATTTTAGGGTTAACCCACTTCTAATTTCTCCATTAAATTTATTATTGAATTAATTTATTTTGTTTTCACTTTGAGTTATATTACACTCATCACTTCACTTTATTATTTACCTTTTAAAATCTCTTAAACCACTTTGACTACTTTGACCTTTTGGGGCTTCTAGATGACATATGAGGGTCCTCCAACTTCGTAAGACCATAACTCTCAAACCATGAGGAGTTATGTGATGTTTCACATACCAAGAGAAATGGAATGACATGTAATATCCATATAGAATAGTATTACCTGAAAATACATCAAAACTCATACTGTTATCCATCAAACAAACTTGGGTCCATTACCCAAACCTGGGTTCTCCAACTTCTCATGGCCATAACTCTCTAACCATGAGGAGTTATGTGATGTTCCACATACCATCGAAAATGGAATGAAAATCACTATCTATCTAGGATAGTTTCACTGAAAAATTCACTGGCGTTCATCTCATTATTCCATAAATAAGCATGGGTTCTCTAACCATACTTCTAGGATAACTCAATTCACAAAGTGTCTTCCTGTGAGGGCTTTCACCATAAGGGGACCACTTTGGATTTCATCCATTTCTACTTATTATCAACCATGAAAAGACAATAACGATTCATCTTTACATCAAACAATATTGGGTCCATTACCCAACCTTTGTGCTACGGGGATTTCTTCAAGGGTTGATATCAATGACAACCAACCTTAATCAACACATACACTATATATCAATTCATGATCTGCCAATTAAAACATTTGCACAGGTCCCTTTCCAAATTGAAGAGACTTCTAAAACATGCTTGATTTCATACATTCTTCAACATATCAACCAATAAGTTTTTTTAATGGAACCACAATCAACATAAACACGAGCTTCATCATTGTCGATGCAACCATTCATAATATGCACGGTGATTCCATAATAGATGCACAGTGAACATAATGAAATACACACAATCACCAATTCCATAATTTGCTATAACCCGATCAAGCCTAGTGAAACATACATGTTTTTACATTTTGCAATTAAGACAACGATGTAAAAACATAATGAGTGGAAACATAACGAGAGGATAACAACCCTCGACTGCATATTATTATTCATTCCCAATCACAACGTTTCAACCAATTTAATCATAGAAAGATGACATAGGTACTCAATGAAAACTTTCATAACCACTCCACTTGATAAACCAATATTCGACAACCAAGAGATGCATGATAGGAGCAAGAACATTTGGGGATTTTAAAATCGGACTCTGTCACAAAAAATACAAGGAGACAATCAAGAGTGCACTTAGTCATCAATAGCATAGAGAACTAGAGGTCCTCAAAGGAATATCAACCATAGACAAATACCCTTTCAATACAAGCACAGTAGAAATCCATAGGGCTTCCTTAAAACCCTCGGTCTGGGAAAATAGAACAACAATTAGCCACAGACGAAACAACCATGGGTATGGTAGAAAAACCGATGCACATAGTGCATTTTATGTTTGTAGAGGAGAAGTGAATGTCCACTGAACAGTGAAATTTTCCCATAACACACAAAGATATAAACTTTGTCGATTTGTTAAGAGCCGAACCATTTAACAACAATGCCAGTGAGGATGCATAACACCGAGGCATAACTCATATCACTCCATAACCATACAATATATATCAACATTATGGCCACCCTAAGACCAACATCCGAGATACTTTGGTGCAAAGTAATGAGAATAAGCCATGACCATGACTCTGGTACGAGAAATACATAACAACCAAATGGTAGTATGAACATGACTGGATATGGTTACACTCATGACTATGAGGAAGCAACCAACAATAATACAAAGAGTGAAACCATCCACCATTTAACACAACGACAATACCCATTCACTTGATATCCATAGAGACCCACCACGATTTTAACTAATAGAGAAACCAGTGAATGCACAACTCAAACAAAAAACAATTCTTTTTCTTGGAATCCGAACAATTACACAATCATTCGAGAGAGAAAAACCACACATTTACACAGTTGCAATTCTCACGAAAACACAAACCCAAGAATTACTGAGCCATTGTTTGTTCATACACATAGCGTAATTCATGTATGGGGTGAAAAAGAACCATACCTATAATAGAGAGCTTAAAAGGGCGAGTTGGCCGAGCATTTTCCTCCCAAGCCTGAAATGCGGAGCTTAACCACCAACATACCAAAATGCAACAAAGAACCATACTAGGGTGATGACCTGATGGGAGGAGTATGGACTGATGTGCATTTACTGCACGTCACTTCCATCTCCTATCCTATTCAATTCTGAAGTACAAGACAACCAACACTCACCATATCATTTAAATCATGTAATCAATTTCCAAACCATTGAAATCTGCGACAATATTCCTTGCCCAATGCACCACCCAAAACATTCGCGTTAACCTTTTCCAAGTTTTCATGCCATACCATATGCCTTGCAATGTTATATGCGCCCAACATAAATCAAATGAAAATCACAGCCACTAACCCACCACATAATAGTTATAACTAACACTAACCTCTTTTACCTTTTCATATGCATATAATCCTTAACATAACTCAAACATAGATCCTTTCTTTTTAGGATTTTTTCCATAAGTTTATTTTCTTTTTTTTGGTTATGTCATTACTAACATATTTCTTGTGTATGTGTGGGCAGGTAATAAATCATGGTGATTTGTGACATGATTAAACATAGAAACTGTAAATATATGGCAATTATAACATAAAAATAATATTTTGAATTGCAGAAACATCCCATAAAATGCATCATCCACCTGTCACTATGTCAAAATGAAACCAAGACTACATTGTCAACCATATAGGACCCTGTAAGTAGAATCAAATCAGAAATAGAAAATGTGTGATATGACTATCTCCGAGCCTCTAGTCTACAATGGGGTCCCACCTACTAGTATTATATGATTAGCATAGTATAAATAATAGGGCTTTAGCAATACTTTGCGGGAGAAATTCCTCGTTGCTATTTTAATCGTCAACACACTGGCAAATCCATAGGGAAATCTGTTTCCAACAGATTAAGAACTCAGAATGTCTAGTTTCAGAGACCAAGTAACATCAGATCAAGAAGACATAAATCATAATGATTATGCAACAGGGGGAAGTGAGCGGATTTAATGGAAAAATGATCGAGAATTTGGGAATAACTCATGGAAAGTGTTAATTATGAGGGGGTTTATCCCTGTATGCATAATCATTCAACCAGAATTTTCTCTTGACTTCAAGGAGAAAAAATTTCTGGACCTGCTCTTTTGAATATCAAAATGGATGAAGAAATGGAAAGCAGGAACGGGATGTAACCAACTATCTCATAAAACAATAGTGAAAGTAGATAACAAATTCAATGATGCCTTCATGAGGAACATCATAACAGTCATGTAAGCTTGATTGTTATTGAATAACAATACTTTGCAGGAGTGTCATTGTGGCATAACTGATCCAACATTTTATTCTTGAAAAAAATTGAAATCAAAAGAACAAAAGCAAGAAATTTCATAACAGAAATGAAACTGCAAAATTGAAAAAAACATAAATGGAACAACATAAATGTAAACAGAAAGAAAACTACTAAAATGAAAGAAGAATATAAAACTATTGTAATAGCAGAAATGAAAACTACAAAAATGAAAGAAGAATTGAACTACTAAAATATAGAACAATCCAAACAATGTTAAACTCTTCAAGTTGGTTCCACATAGTGTTTTAAGTGATAACCGTTAGTGTTGTAGGAAAACAATCTCTCTTGTAAATCCTTTAGAATATAAGAGTTTGCACCCAAGACAAAAGTGATCTTGAAAGGACCCAACCATAATTTTTTAAACTTTGAGTGTCTTCCCCTATCAGCATGAGCTGAATCCCACAACAATACTTTCTCATTGACTTTAAATTTGACAGTTTTGACACTCTTGTTGAAATACTTCTTAATAGTCTGTTGTCTCCTTTTTATATTACCCAAGGCAAACGTCCTTTTCTCCTCTAAATCCAGGAGTGCATTCATCCTTTGTGAAACATCAAAAGAATTTAATTCTTTGATCTGTAGCATTAACCTTAAGGAGGAAAGTTCCAGCTCAGTAGGAAGAATGGCTTCTTGACCATAAACAAGCTAGAAAGGAGTGCAAACAGTGCTCACCTTGGTGGTGGTTCAATCTGCCCAAAGGGTGTAAGTGAGGAGAGTGTACCATTGATGAGGCTTATCTTCGATGAGCCTTTTGACGATTCTCACTAGATTCTTGTTGGTAGACTCGACCTGCCCATTTACTTGAGGGTAATAAGATGATGAGGTGAAATGTTTAACCCCCAAATTAGCTAAAAATCGAGTCAACTTAGCAGAAATAAAAGCAAGGCCATTGTTTGTAATAATTTCCAAAGGAAGACCAAATATGGAAAAGATGTTATTTTCAAGAAAAGAAATCACATGATCATCTGTCGAATGTTTAAGCGGGACAACTTCAACCCATTTTGTAAAATACTATGTGGCTGTCAAAACTAAGACCTGTACTGCTAAAGATGGAGGATTAATAGGACCAACAAAATCCAATCCCCACTTTTAAAAAGGAAATTCCGGGAGGACAGGTTGTAACAACATGGCTAAAAGGCGTTATTTCCCAACAAATTTCTATCACTTGTCACAAGATCTCAAAAAAACATAAGAGTCACGAAATATTGAAGGCCAATAGAATCCTCTTCTAATAATCTTAAAAGTAGTGGTTTTAGCAGAAAAATGCCCTCCTACGTGAATAACATAATTTGAAGAACCATGAGTTTCTTGCAACAGTTTTTGTGCTTCCTCATTGTTTACACAACAAAGCAACATACCATCAACATATCTTCTAAACAAGAAGTCTCCTATAATGATGTATCTAGCAGATTCAAGATGGAGCCTTCTTCTTTGATGAGTGTCTAAGTTATCTGTACATCTTTGGTTTTGAAAATAGTAAACCAAATTCTTATACCAAGGATGTTCAGACATGGGAAGGATCTGATTATCAATGTAGAACAATGTTGATAGGGAACTATCATGTTCATCAATTTCTTCACTAGTTTCAACATGTTAAGCTAAGTGAAGGGCTATGTCACGTCCCTTGATGGTGGTAGAAGTCACGATATTTAAATCATGCTCATGGATCTTGGCAAGCCAATGTGCTAGCTTCCCTGAAAGATAAGTCTGTGAGAGAAAAAACTTGACAGCATGTAAAGGGACTTTCACCAATGTATTCTTACCTAAGATGAAGTGGCGAAATTTTTCAACATCTTTAACAAGAGTGAAAGCATGTTTTTCAATAAAACAATATCTAAATTCATCATCGTACAAGATTTGACTCATGTAAGCCAATGGTTTTTTGTTACCTTGGTCATCACCTTGCATGAGGATAGCAAAAAATTCTTCCTTTGAGGCAGTAGTATATATCATAAATTCTTTCTGAAAATCTGGCTTCGCCAAAACCGGTACAGAGCTGATTGCTTTCTTGATCCCTACAAAATCATCTTCGACATCATCTATCCAAGAGAAGGAACGATCTTGCTTAAGAAGATTATGAATTGGTTTGACCATTTGTTAAGCCCTAATATTGGATCATTACCCCTTGATTGGGGCATATTACATTAGTAATGTTATTTTATTTATGTCGACTTTATTCCATTAGTTGTAATTATACCTCCTAGTCTCCTATATATACCAAGAAGACATTTTCATTTGGAGTCATCTTGTACTTGAACATTTATGTGGGGTAAAAGGAGGTTGACCCCTCGAAGAGGCTTATTATCTGAAATTATCTCTTTTTCAACGTGTTGAGTACTTATTTTGAGGTTTTTCTATGCTATATTGATATTTGGTTCTCAACATATGGTATCAAAGCTCAAGGTCTTGGGGTTTCACTGCTACATCTGAGACACCTTGGAATTTTTGCTATAACTTTTTTTTTACAACGTTTCAGAAGAAACATATTGGAGGATATTTATTAGATGGATCAAGGTACATTGGGTTAAAATTTCATCTCCTGAGGCATTATACTTTCAGAGATACATCCTGTTCAAGATAGGGTTCTGGAATCATCCTGAACTGAGTCATTGCGGAATTTTCTCTATAAAAAAATTTCTGTAGTGTTTCAGACACTGAAATCTGGAGGATATTCAGAAAAATTAGTAAGGTATTTGTGGTAAAATGTTCAACTTCTGGGTCATCTTACATTTGTAGATACACCCTGTGGAAGATAGGGTATCTGACTAGTCCTATTGACTAGTCTCAAGAAGGTGTTCCAGGTAAAAAAATCATAACTTATTCCTGAGTATCCAAATTGAGTGAAAATAGTTTCATTGGATAGTGGACAATCTTTAGTATTTCTGGTACGAGTTTCAGAATTTTATATCAATTATTTTGTGCGGGGCACACTATACAAGTGAGATCTCCTGGAAAGGCCAAAAATAAGCAAGTTGTGAGGAAGTTACCGTAAATTACACTTGGCACATCCAATCTTTATCAGACCTGTGGCATTGCAGAGAAGAAATATCAGAGAAATACATAAAATAAAGTTTCATACCCAGAAGGGCCAAAACTTGGGAGATACAATAGAAGAAATATTGTCTAGCAAAACCACCTCAAAATCAATGTTCAAAAGTGATACTTGGCCAACATGCCACTCAAAAAGGGAACTTCTACATCAAATAAGCCTCCAGACAATCCTACTTGGACTCTTGATTAAGGTGAAGAAATGTGTAGGGACATAAATGATTTACAAAATAATATAGTAACAAAATATGAACTACAAGAGATGGAAGCTAAGTTGGAGGCAATAAATACTAAGATGGATGGTTTAAAAGAGGAGATCATGGAAGTATTGAAAAATTTCGTAATAGAGAAGACACCTGAAAGTGAAAATGAATCCCATGAAATTCATGATGAGGACACAAGGAAGGTGAATCAAGAATGGAGAAACTCGAATTTTGGGTTGAAGACCAACCATGTTCCTAAGATTGATATGGGGAAGTTTGATGGCAAGGACCCAATCACATGGATACTTCAGATGGAGCAATTCTTTGATCTACATAATGTGTCGCATACACAAAAGGTACGAATTTCTTCTTTATATTTAGAACCCAATCAATTTGTATGGTATCAATGGCTTTGTTCTCGCAAATCACTAGTCACTTGGACAATTTTCACGGAAAAGATGATAGCACATTATGAGGATACAAGGAGCAATACCTTCTTTA
>JASDQU010414553.1:0-10227 GCA_032191745.1 Picea mariana
GTGAAGTGTGATGCCAGTGGGTATGTTGTTGGAGGGGTTCTGAGTCAGGATGACAGACCTGTGGCATACTATAGTGGGAAGCTGGATGATGCAAAGCTGAAGTACTCCACGTACGACAAAGATTTCTATGCCATTATCCAGGCATTGAAGAAGTGGAGGCATTATTTGATACCCAAAGAGTTCGTTTTGTACAGCAATAATCACGCATTGCAGTTCGTGAGTCAGCAGGAGAAGTTGAATCAGAAGCATGTGAAATGGGTGGAATACATGCGGAATTTCACCTTTGTCATAAAGCACATTTCAGGAACTGCGAACAAGGTAGCAGATGCCTTGAGCCGGAAATGTTTAATGCTACAGGAGTTCAGGATCAAGACGTTGGGTTTTGAAAACCTGAAGGATATGTATGCAGGCGATGCGGACTTTGCAGAGGCATACGAAGCAACTGAGAACCCAGTTCTTAGGGATAGGAGTCCATGGATTGACTACCTGATCCAAGATGGATTGTTGTTCAAAGACAATCAATTGTGCATTCCCAATTACTCTATGAGAGAGAATTTGGTGAAGGAAAAGCACAGCGGTGGATTAGCCGGTCATTTTGGGCATGACAAGACATTCGCCAAGCTGAGTGAATCGTATTTTTGGCCAGGCATGCGAGCCGATGTGAAAATATTTGTTGACCGATGCAGGATATGTCAACATGCAAAGGGCAGGAAGCAGAATACAGGGTTATATCAGCCGTTGCCTATACCAGAGAGGCCATGGGAGGCAATTAGTATGGATTTTGTGTTGGGTTTACCGAGAACACAAAGAGGAGTTGATTCCATCTTTGTGGTGGTGGATAGGTTCTCGAAGATGGCACATTTTATTCCGTTTCATAAGACTAGCGATGTGACACACATCGCGAACTTATTTTTCAAAGAGATTGTGCGATTGCATGGATTGCCAAGGAGCATAGTCTCGGACAGAGATACGAAGTTCATAGGTCATTTTTGGAGGATGCTATGGAAGAAGCTGGGGATTGATTTGGTGTTCAGCTCAGCATACCATCCGCAGACAGATGGACAGACCGAAGTAGTCAACAGAAGCTTGGGGGATCTGTTGAGGAGCCTGGTGACAGAGCATCACGGTAGTTGGGATCAAATCCTACCACAAGCCGAGTTTGCGTACAACGATTCGGTGAATTGGAGTACAGGTAAGAGCCCATTTCAGATTTTGTATGGGACACAATCGAGAGGAGTCTCTGAGCTCAGGGAGTCAGAACAGGCTGAAACTAGCAGCGCAAGTGCGGAAAGATTCGTTGAGGCAATGAAAGAACTTCACACGCAGGTGAAGCAGCGACTGCAGAAGATGAACCAGGAATATAAGCGCAGAGCCGATCAGAGAAAGAGACAACTTCAGTTTGAAGTTGGTGACATGGTTCTGGTGCATTTGAGGAAGGAAAGGTTCCCAAGAGGAACATATAACAAGCTCAAGATGAAGAAAATTGGGCCATGCAAGATCCTGAAGAAATTCAGGGAAAATGCATATGAGCTTGAGTTGCCAGAAGGCATCGAGATATCTCTGATTTTCAACGTTTCAGATTTATACCCATACAGGGCCAAAGAAGCAGACGCTGGAACTGAGGAACCAGTGATTCATTGGCAGAAACAATTACCAGTTGCACAGAAACCGCAGATGGAGTGCATACTGGAGAAACGAGCAGGCAAGAAGACCCGGAGGAAGCAATATTTTGAGTACCTGGTGAAATGGAAGAACCACCCAGCGGAGGATGGCAGCTGGGAAAAGGAAGTAGTTATACAAAAGCATGGGCACACCGTACAGCAGCTCATGGGCAGGAGCCCATGAAATATTTTTAAGCCGAGGAGTATGATGCAAGAGCATCCACATCTTGATCAAGCGGGCCAGCGCGTGGAGGCAAAGGAACAGCTGGACAACGCCAGCACTTACAATTTTGAAACACCTTAATATGAAGCGCCAAACATTAATACGTTGATGTGATGAAGCGCACTAGCATCTTGTAACGGGCCTTGAGCGGATAAGCTCTCACCCTTAAGTAGCTGAGGCATTTACGTAGAGTTAATGCAGGTAGATGAAATAGTTAAGTCTAAGATTAGACAACTTTATTTTAGAGAGGGAAAATAGAGTATAGACACCCTCCCTTGTATCATTGTACGATTAGCATTAGATTATTCAGCATTATCATTCTGAGAAGAGAAGAGCAGAGCAGAGAGCTTGTGAAGAACCTCCATGTACAGACATTGAATTAATAGGAAAGACTTTGATTCAATTCCATGGATGTGTTTGATCTCTGTGTGTTGTTGATATTATACTTATGCATGTTTTCTTCTTTTTATGCTTATCTTCTTTATGTTGCATATGTGATTGCATATCAGGTTCGAAACCTAAGAGAATGAGTGACTGAGTTTCAATTGTTTCTCTGTTTGAGCCAGGAGATTCCTGCATAGAGTGCAGTGGAATTCCTCCGCATAGAGTGCGTTGAAGAGGCTAAACAGTTGAACTTTTGTTCTCGTTCTGTCCAGAGTGAAATTAGTTGATTCGAGTCATGCAGGTGAAGTGCAGGTCGAACGTGAAGTCTCAGTAGCAAGTCTGAGTAGGAAAAGGCTGGGATTGTTGTAACTGCGAGTGTACAGAATCCGGAGATCTTCAGCACAGTTGGGGGTCGGTGAAGGTTGAAGTCGAACCCAGGGAGCGTGTTCGAGAAGTTCTAAAGGAGTCATAATTCCAGAATATCAGGAGGATATTACCTTGGCTCAGTTGAGGAGGCGAAGGTGGTGAAGTGGAGAACTCTTCAGAGGAAGAGAATCGACGACTTGAAGTTGTCAAGCAGAATCATAAAGTCCCGTAGACCGACAGGTCACGGAGGAGCTGCGAGGGAGTTCTCTCGCAGGCGCACGGGGAAGTCCATTTGCTATTATGCATCAGCATATCGGGGTTGGTAAGTGTAAGAAACACATGCACGTCGAAATCACGAATCGCGATCCCCGGATTTAATCGGAGTCGTCAATCGTTGGAGGGACAGGTGGCACGAGATCCTGAGGATTCGGGACTTGGTACTTCGGCATTTGTAAAGTCGAGGGGAGCACAGAGAAGTCGCGAGGCCGTGAGTTGCGACGGGTCCCACGAAGTGTGTGTGGGATACCACACGTGGTATCGCACATCGGCATTGGAGGAATGAAAGGTGAGTGACTCTATACCTTTCATCTGCCGATCTCTCAATAGGGAAATCCCTGACACCTAGAAGCATTGACCATTGACATCGGGGTTTCGAGGTTTGATTACACAAGGACAGTGTTGCAAGCCTCGCGATATCGCGAGACCCGATCTCCCGATACACGAAGAGGATATCACCGAGAGGTATCCTGTGGGTGACGAAAACTCCCGAGAGGAGTTGGAAGAGCATCGACTCTTCGGGCCTTAGAGAAAGAGAAGGTCCTGGTGGAGCGACCGCCCACTGAGGGGTAGCGTTGCATCAGATATAAAGAATTGTTTTCTATATTGAATTTCGTATCTATTGGAATTGGCAATTCACATATAGCCTTAACATTTAAAGAACCCTAGATCTAAGATAATGAAAATAGATTGAGAATGACAAAAAAATCAAAGGGTCTCCATGGAAAGAAACCAAATGCACAGAGCCCGAAGGGAGATGTGAGAAGTTAAAAATGCACAGGCTCTCCATCCATAATGCAGGGTGGCATTTGAAACACAGGCGAAACCTGGCATGAAATTGAAAATCCCAAACCGAATCGTGGGTAGAGGAAGCGAAATCATGGTCACACCTGTCTGATTTAAGTATAATCAATTTTTAATCACTTAACGTGGCAATGAGGTGGTGAGCAAGTAAATTTTTAATCTTGTTACATAGCGGAAAATTTTCCCGTGAAGTAAATGGGACCAACAGGTACCTGCAATCAAATCAACGAATTGTTAAAGAGTCTTCCGACTTGTATCACAGGCAAAAAGGTGAAACGCCGACTTGTATGTGCGCATCTGTAAAGAACGCATCCACATGCCACCAACACGTATATGAAACATTAGCAGCACATTCCACCACCATGTGGTAAAGACTCTATCACTCCAAAACCTTCCACACCTTCCATTCGGTAACCATCATTATCTTTTCTAATTCCCTAACGTGGCAATTTAGTGAGCATTATGTAATTTTTTAATCATATTAAGTAAAAGTAAAAAAGTAAACATGATAAACGTATGATTTTATAAATGCAAGGGAGTTAGTTCTTGCATTCTTATTCATTGATTTGGATGTAAGATGAAGAATATGCCAGCATCTTGAATTCCTGACCATCAGATTAAATTTAGTAATTAAAAGCATGATTAATCGTGCAAGTCTGATAGGGGGGACGCCTATCGGCGTAATTAAAACCACTCAAATAATATACCATCTATATCTTTACGAAACATTTTCATTTTCCATAAATACTAAATCTCTCAACTATTTCAGACAATATTTTCTAAACAATATACAAAGTCATCACTTAAATAGGATGCCAAACAATTTTCTAAACAATATACAAAGTCATCACTTAAATAGGATGCCAAACAATTGTATACTGGAATGAACTCAAGGAGTTAATATATCCTACAAAGACATCCTTCCATGTATTATGAAAAAAAATGTATTTATACAAAGTCATCACTTAAATAGGATGCCAAACAATTGTATACTGGAATGAACTCAAGGAGTTAATATATCCTACAAAGACATCCTTCCATGTATTATGAAAAAAAATGTATTTTTAAAAGACCAAATAACATTCCAATTTTCCCACACGGTTACATTTCTAAAATACATTTATCTACCGCACTGCCAACATGTTTCATCCATGAATTCCAAATCTCCCACACACACCTTTACATTTCTAAAATACATTTATCTGCCACACTGCCAACATGTTTCATCCATAAACTTTGATTGACATTTCTAAAATATATTTATCTGCCACACTGCCAACATTTCTAAAATAGATTTATCTGCCACACTGCCAACATGTTTCATCCATGATCTTTAACTATTATGCCAACATTTCTAAAATAGATTTATCTGCCACGCTGCCAACATGTTTCATCCATGAACTCTAATTGTTATAGGCATTCCTTAGCAAGGCCTGTAATTTGTAGGAATTACCCAATTTTATTCCACTTCAAAGAGGTTTCACTATCTATTATTTTTTGGTAAAAGCCATTTATCCAATTTTATTCCACTTCAAATAGGTGTTACTATCTATTCATTTTTTTTTAAAAGAGAGGTGTGGTTATTAAGATATTTATAAATTATTTTATATTTATAAATTCAAGTTGATTATTCTTTCACATCCACTCTTATCAAATAAACCAGAAAATAAATATATTAGTTATAATTGTATTTACTAAAAAATGATTAATTTAAAAGTTTTTTAAAAATTTTACCATGTCTTTCTAATCTAAATCTTTTATCATAAAAATCTTTCTATTTAATTATGTCAAAATATATATCTATCTAACATAGAGTACACTATTAATTCTTCCAAATCCAGATCAAATGCTAGGCTATATCTAGCCTTCTTCCAAAACAGATCCAAATAAATCATGCCTTTCTAATCTAAATCTTTTATCCTAAAAATCTTTCTATTTGATTATGTCAAAATATATATCTATCTAACATAGAGTACACTATTAATTCTTCCAAATCCAGGTCAAATGCTAGGCTACATCTAATCATCTTCCAAAACAGTTCCAAATAAATCATGAAGTTTTATGGATTAATAATGACATCTCATAGCAAAAACTAACTTATTTTTTATTTTGGTGATTCACTAAGTCTCATGGATCAATAATGACATTGATATCAAAAAATAACTCGTTTTTTTGGTGATTCACTATTAGAATTAGTAACTCTTACTTGTCATATTTGTGGTTGTTATAATTATTACAGGGATGGAATTTGACGGGTAAATTGTTGGTCATGGGGTGATTTGTTGTCAAATAAGTTAAAAAATGCGATCATATTTGTGGTTGTTATAATTATTACAGGGATGGAATTTGACGGGCAAATTGTTGGTTATTGGGAAAAACATCAACTTTTTTAGTTAAATCTGTCAAAACTGATATATAATTTGTGGAAACCCTCAAATTTGACAGGCTGTTAGGATTTTAAATTTCAACTCTGATTATTGATTATTATTGAGTAGAGTTAATCTTTAATTAAAAAGTTTCCAAGTTTTTAAGAAGTCATTAAATCTAGTTGGATTTGAAAGATTCTCTCTAACTAATTAGCTTCTAATTTGGTGTGTAATTGAAATATTCTCTTAACTAGTTATTAGTGTGACTCAACCGAAACAGGACTCGGCCTTGGAAGCTGCATGTTGGATCGATCTCCATAGTTTTTCTGGGGTTTGTTGACCTGGGCAGCTCTTAGATCATCTGAAATTTGATTGTCAATAGGAATCATCGCCTGATTCTAGGGATCTTGTAAGTGTGAATGAATTCTCATATTTAATCATGCCATGGGTTGCGCTAAAAAAAAAGAGTGGAGAGATGGGTTGGTGAAAATTAAAAGCATAACCAAACACGTGGTGACGTCCTCTGCGGTTGTTCATTGGAAGATATACGGAAGACATTGTCGTGGGAAAGGAGTACAACTAACTTGGACGACGGGGCAAAGGTCCTGGAATATGAAAAACCGTTTTTACTTGATGGAAATGAGAATTTTTCCTTGGGAAATTGAGGGGGAGCTTTCCCCTGTGTCTTTAAGCTGCCTGTGTTTTATTTGAAGTATTTGAGGGCCGATTGAGTAGCTCTCAGTAGTGGTGTGTTATTTCTATTGTTGTGAGCATGTTGATGTGGCTTGGTTTTGGCAAGAGAAAGACAAGCTTATGAATGTCTTCCCCATGGTGAAAATGTCTTCCAAGTCTTGAGAAAAAGCATGCTAAATTCTTTGGGTCATTTTCTTCTACGTGTTTGGTAAAGTCACATGGAATTGTATTGCTCCTTAGTTTTTTGTGGTGAAAGTGTCTTTTGGAGTTAAATTCAATAAACATATTGAGATTAGTCAGCTTAATATCAAGGTGAAGTTATTTGGTTAGAATTACTTACTCTAACAAATAACAAGTGAAATATGGAGATTCAAGAAAATTACAGAAACAAAGATGTCAGAGATCTAAGATGAAGATTGAACCAAGATGACAAAGATAAAAAGGGAGATTCTCAGTATGTGAATAATTGTATATGAATTGATGTTATGTGTGTCATTATTTATGGTTGATGATTTCATAGTCTTGTGTGGCAATACTTTGTGATGTAAAAATCATTCTTGACTGTGCTTGGTAAAGTGTGGTGTAGCTAGAAGGGAGGCTTAGCTATGTGTTTTGTCTTGTATAATTGTTCCTTATGAAATATTGTTTGAAGAATATTGTGTTATAAGTCCTCATTGGTAGGTGCAAAGAATGTAAGATTGACTTAGATACATCATGTATCCAGACTATTTTCCTAGAGAATTGTTGAGCCCTGTGGTTGGGTACCTAGGTGTCTCAGTAGATGGAAATATGTCCATAGGATGGCTAGTTGCTCAGTTTTTACAGTCATGTTGATGGAGTACAATAGGTTCCCAGTCAATTTGTGTGGTACCATCAGTACGGTTGGTTCCCAACTGGTATATGTTCGAGATAATATTTCTACAAGTAAATGGAGGACCATGGATACTTTGGTTTTGATATGGAAGTGAGTTGCTTGATTGAATGACCATTGGTTGGTTATCATGGAAATTGCAATATTCTTGCTAGAGAAGCCAAGAGTTGATGGTATCTACTTAATTTTGAAACGGGATGATGAGATTGTAGCAGGAAGGATAGAGATGTTGTCCTGAATACAATAGAGATTTATTTTTGGAGCGTGGTCCAAGGGAAGCTGGTGACAATTCTTGTTGAAGTTTTGTGGCAGTAGTGGAGATTGGTTGATGGTGGGAAAATAATGTAATATTGTGTGTTGAATAAAATCAGACTTGGCCATATGGTAACGTGAATCACACCATGTAGAAAGTCTTTGATGTCATGTTTTGATCCGATGTATTGGCCCTTGAAAATTTTAATCTTGTCCCCGATGTCTCCATGAGATGGAGTGTGTTAAATGTATGTATTTGTATATATGTATGTAACATGTAAAAGGCATATCATTGTAAGACCCAGATAGGCGTGCATGCCCCTTTGTTATGTGAACCCGATGATCTCGATAACTTGTTGTATAGTGCAATATCCTCTATTATAGAGTTGGTAAACACTTGGAGGAGTGGGCCATGTGTTGGTTGGATACTCTATGAGTGGATCATGTTGGTTGTAGACTTTGGAAGGTACCTAAAAAAAAAAGGATTACATTCAGGGGGAATTCATCAAGAAGTTGAATGAACCATGTACATGAAGGACATCTTATTATACTGGCGGTTGCAGCGGTTAGGTACCCATGCAATACGGTGGATGGTTGTTCCTTTATATGGAATTTGATAGTTTGGTTATGTCTACATGATGAAGTACAAGATGTAAGTGCCAGGATGGACCATATATAGTCTTTTTTGATCAGGAGGTTCTTTGATTCAAGATGGAGAATTTGTTGTAGAGGACTAGATGATGATGATGAAGAATTGACCTGAAAAATATTAAGACAAGTAGTGACGAAGGTGGAGTGTTAGAATTATTAAATAGTATTTATCTTATGTGTGATCATATTTGTGGTTGTTATGATTGGTCGTTATTAGGTAGAGTTTTTCTCTACATAAGGAGTATGTTTCCAAGTCTTTAGGAGGTTGTTAGATCTAGCTGGATTTGAGATATTCTATCCAACTAGTTAGCTCATATTTTGATGTGGTTGATCCAGATTATTTTCAGCACGAAATGAGATCGGAGATATAATAAAGAAATGCACAGAGATATCGCAGGTATTCAATAATATAACAGAAATGTATCATAGATGCAACCATAAACATAGATATACAGTAATACACGATTTCTATTAATGAAAGAAATGTACAGAGACTGTAAAAATACAGAGTGAAAGACTCACTAGAATAGTGGAAGCTTATCTCTGAGAAGAGATGTGATGGCTACTCGCATTCGCAAGAAGATGATTACAATGAGGCTTTGAAGGCCTTTTTACAATAAACAGGAATGCCAAAAGTCCTATACATCCAAAAACCTAACCCTAGGAGATGAAGCACCAAAATTCATGTGGGCCCCGTTTGGGTAAGTTAGTACATCAACTTCCCGGGGTCGTAACTTTTGAATACGATCTTCGTTTTAGGCGTATGATAGCTCGTTGGAAAGGTATTGTAGAGGAGATTCATTTTGGGGGCTCAATAATTCCTTTGGCTATCATTTAGAACCTAGATCTCGAAAATCCTTCATTTGGGCCCTCAAAATGGCCCCAGAAGTTAAAAACTGCTAAAAATAGTAAATTGTCAAATTTGTCAGAAAATTGTTTTGAGCCAGTCATAAAAGGTGGGTGGCCATAGATATCCACCTGGATCAATCCTCCCTCCTTAGGAAGAAATGGTCTCCATTGTGTTGAGTTCCTGGGGGAGATGAAAAAGTGTTTGTTGAATCTGCATCTTGGTGAGTTGCTTGCCTTGTTGGAGACGTTGCAATTCTCAGTTTGTGGAAGTCTATCACGAACCTGTTGAGGTTGAGGCTATTCAACAAGTCGGGCTACATGAGAGGACGGTGTGCAGAAAGAATCTTTTTGCTTTGCTGCAACCTTGTCGACCTGCTTCTGTTAGATAGAAGGTGCTTGGGGTGAAGTTGTAGTGGTTGCAGTGTCCTTCTGTTCCCCTTTTGAACAGATTGTGAAGAAGCTAAATTTTGCAGTATGAGATAATACCTTGCGACACTTTTTAGGTGGAACAGTAGTCAGAACTACCTCTGGTATTCTGTAGAGATAACCCTCGAGAGAAACAATGACATTGTGGGGTCGAGACTCATAAACAGTGTCACGCTTCCACATATATGGTTGGCCCAAGAGAACACCACAAACATCTAGTGGGGAAACATCACATAATACCTCATCCTTCAAGGGTTGGATGTCATATGACAATCGACATTGTTGGCTGACACGAAGATCTCATCCTTGGCGAAGCCACCCGATGTTGTATGGCTGCACGTGTGGTGTTGTCGACAATTCCAACTGTTTGATGACCTCTGCTGAGATGAGTTTTTTCTGACTTCT
>JASDQU010414560.1:0-10363 GCA_032191745.1 Picea mariana
TTAAGATATTATTTTCATGTGCTTATTTCTGATTCCTTTTACTCTTTATATCTCGATCTCTTCTTAGATTCTGGTGGATTTGATACTTTACCCACGATATCTTACTCTTTGCCACCACAATCCAATCTTTTCGATATGCCAAAATTTGGTAAAACTAATTCCAAACATAACACTTATCAAAGTCGGATTTGATGCTCTTTCACTTTCATCACTCGAATGGAAAAAGGACATGTTGCAAGATGATTTTACACGATTTATTTTTCAAAAAGACAATGCACTCATCCTTATGGAGATCAAATATTTTACATTGCATATTCCTCATGTGCGCAGTTGTTTTTCCCCATAGTTGTGCACATGTGCACACTTTTTCTTCACACAGTTACGCATGAATGAACAACTGTCGAAGAAACATATGCGCATCAATGTGCCCTTGTTAGACAAATAGGCGTGCATCCATGCACACCTGTTCGCTACATAGTCATGGCTGATTTTAAGGATGGAAATTTGTTTTAAAATATAGAAACCTTGGCGAATCTTACCAATCCTTCATATGCCAACTATAAATGTTTGGCGATATTTTTGTAAAAATATTCAAATTTATAAGGATTTTATATAGTTTTTATAAAATTTTGGTGATTTTTAAGGTAAAATAATTTTATCCTATAGAATTTGGGTGAATCAATTTTAAAATAACAAATCTCGTTTCTAGAAAAACCATGGAAAATTAGCCCATGAGCGAAATTTAGCCCCAAAAATCATCCATGTACACATTCGTGCACACGTGCGCAACTGTCATAGAAACAGCTGTGCATGAGTGTGCAATTGTACTTTGAACAAGAACGCATCCAATGTACATCTTTTTTCCTCATTCAAGCGCCCCCATGCGCGGTTGTCTTAATTATAGCCATGCACCCAAGCACGGGAATCCTACGATCACCCAGGCACTGGAGGGGCCACCCTCACAAAAACTCCCAGTATGGCCATCCATACGTCCCATACCAAAAAAGTGATCCTAACTACTATGTAGGAGGATGAGACCACTAACATGGCTCTCGTAAATCCTGGATTGGCTGGATCAAACTCCTGGAATCTTCAAATCTCATCTCAAAATATCTCATCAAATCACTATGGCAGCAGGTACAGATGAGGCGACATTGTGGGACCTACATCTATATATAGTCCCTTTTGACAAAACTCTGTCTTCAATTACAAGAGCTCAGAGCATCCATTTTATGATATGGCTTCGGCCATAGGATTAGGATCCCGCCACCTACATAGTCACATTCCATGTGCCACCATCCCTCCTTGGCCCCAGGGGACCATTTTTCTCCCATGAAGCCCAGGTACACGTACTCATGTTCAAAATTATCAAATAAATGTTATATGTTCTTTATCTTCAGATATTTTTCACATCGGGTATTTGGTTTTTATATGTGTAGGTACTTGGTTATCACTCATCAACGCAACCTCTTAAGGTATATGATCAACACTGTCATGTAATCATTCCCTATGAATATCAATTGCATCTCCCAGTAACACCCTTTGACATTTGCATGTAGGATCCTCACACCCGGCTCTGCAGTACTATCACCTCTGCTACATTTCAAGTACTATCACCTGGTAGCATTCTCCCCCACACGAGTTGTCCCATTCATAGTCCCCTTTTTCATTTTGACAATCCTGCTGCTTTCATTCCCCTAGGGATGGGGGTCTCAATAGTTGTACGCATGTTCAAGAATCAGCCACATACTTCTTCTCCTCATTATTATAGCCTTCCCAATGGACTCCCAAGATATTTCATCATGGTTTCACTTTGAATACACCCTTGTAGTATCATTAACCTTCCATTTTCATCCACAATCAGTTTTCCCGTCTGCAAATTTCTCTCCATTCATTTACCTCATACAAAAACCCACCAATGGGGCCCTCACCCTCCATCATTTCTTCCTCCAAATTGCTCCCTCACAGGGAAAGCCACCTTTCATTGGGACCCCCGCTTCTGTATTTGCATGTTTATCACGCCTGATTCTTTATTCATTTGGTAATTGTACAAAACCTTTATTTCCAGCATTTACATAGTTTTTGTTATTTCCTTTAGCGACCTTCCTTTCCCAGCAATGCAAGCCCTGTCGTCTTTGGTTGGGGAATTCTGTTACATTTTCTTCTTGTTGACATCGTCCATAAACACCGAGTATCCCACAGTCAATACACCTCTGATATCTGAGTTTGACCACTTTGTCACGCCTCTGGCACAATTTAAACCCACATCTAGTAGTCCCCCTAACGCTAGATCTAGTTTCATGGTTACTGCCACTCATACTTTACACATATATCCAACCAAGGGAAGTCTTGAGTCTCACCACATCTAGACTTCATCCATGTTCCTCATTAGTTCCTGTTCTCACCCTGTGGATTTCCAGAAGACCTTTACTTCTCAAATTCATGTCTCCCTTTCTGTCTACATCAACACAATTTCAAGAAGGGCGACAATATCTTGACTCTCATTACCTTTACAATGAGGCGTCTCAGATGACATAAGAAGAACCATCATTTCTCTCTGCTGTTGTTGACCCCCATAACATTCAAATTCAAAACTATCTCATGTTACAATGGGTCTTACTTTGTGACTATTGCAGTTATTTTTATATTCGCCAAAGACCTTTGAAATTTGTTGGGATGTCAATTCTCACAAATAATTGACACTTATTACAGGTGTCATCACTTATTTTCAGAGTATGTTCACCATCATAATTTTCCTCAGCCATTATCAAACCTCCCCGGAGGGCGCTGCTGTTATCTACGTCAACATAAAAATTTAGTTACTGTCTTACACATTTTGAGTTACATGACACGAGCATGGGGCATGCCTGCCTCGTTTGTACACAGTTTTATTTTTCCACACCTGGCGAAAGGTTTGTGTCCCATAGGTTCCCCTCTCCCTCCAATGGGTATCTCTTGCAATTCCTCTCAACACTCTTTCTTACAATGGTACTCTTAGTAGAAGAAACATTGATGCATTTAGGATATACATATGGTCCTATCATCACACATGAGGGGGAATTTGTTATCACTGAAATTTTGTCCGCAAATGGTTACAGGAATCCAACACCTCCAAAAACCTATTAGTTCATTCATGGCCCAAAAATGCATTTCCAAAGGGCACAAACTATACAATTGTTTATAAAATCATCACGCGTTCAAAATATAAAGGAAGTGCATGCACGTGTGCCAGACGAAAACACAAGAAAAGTGCAGATGTGCCCGATGCGCGATTGTGTATGAAAAAATCCACGCACACCTTAGAACGACACATTTATGATTTTGGTCGGCCTCCCACCCACTTCTGGTTTAGCTCCCAAGTCGATTTGACCCCCAAATCTAAGCTGAATCTGAGTGGGGGGCTAGTCAAAGACCTAAAGGGCCCCTTGTTCACACTAAAGACCGGTTGGATAATGCCTCAAAGATTTTTTATAAAAAGAGGCCATGAGTGAAATATATTTCCAAGAATCTATTTGTATTCTTATGTTGCCTCTATTCTCCTACACGGAATCTCTTTCCTTCTTGAATCATACTAACATCATTTCATTGGGCTATTCACCTCACCTCTTGAGTGAATGAGATTTGGATTTCTTCACCTCTTCCTTATAGTTTGCTATTTGTAAGAAGATCTCTCTCATAGGGGATTCAAGATCCCTCCCTTGGAGGAAGAGGGGAACCATAAATCTCCCTTTCTCTTTGGTTTTAGCCCACTAATACAATCTATCCATTGGTGGCATGAATATTGGTCAGTTGTTTCATTGATTTTGGTTCTAATTTCCTTATGCACTTTAGTTTAGTTTATTTAATTGTTATTAGCTTATTTATTTATTTGTTTCTTGTGCTTGATGTGTCTAACGCTTGCACTAACTTATGTCATGTTCAACTGACCCAAATAAACTTGCAAGTGTCCTCTTTTGCTCATTCAAGTGATGAAAAGGATACAACAAAAGTGTTAATACTAATTTTGGAAAGATGCAAGCAGTGTCAGATATCATTGAATATCAAGAAATGCATTTTTGCGACACCTTTTTGGATATTGTTGGGACATATAGTATGTAAACAAGGATTTGTGAATAAAGAAACAATTCGAGACTGGTACCAATGTAAAAGGTTATAGTGCATTAGATTCAACGTAGAGTAGCGAAGCAATAAAATGCAGTGGTATGATGGGAAATGAACACCGTCAGAACATTTAGAGAAGTGTGTAACACTATGGAGAATGAAACCAATAGAACAATGGTGTCATCACTTCATCCATACATTGGAAGGAATCCTAGAGAACTGGTATATATGCGCAGAGGCACTACATAATGGACATCCTTACATCGGAACTTTGTAGTAACCTTCTCATTTGAAAATGAGAACCCCAACATTGATTTGGCACTTAAACAAATAAGAGGTGTGATATTTATTGATGAACCAGAGGTTGAACTTATGACAAAATATCAACAAAATAATAGAAAGACAGTCAAAGAACTACTTGCATGCTATCATATTGAAGAGGAAGCACAAGATTAAGATGACCCGTGAAACATTCAGATTACAAAAATTGAAGGAGAAAGAGAGGTGGAAGGTCCATCTCTAGAGTCAATAGTATTTTATGCAGCAATCAAAGTGAATAAATTCAACATTGGGACAATTGACAATCCCAAAATGGCCAGTATTGGAGACTATTGGGATGAACAAACAATAGAAAGAATAATGGAGTTATTGTGAGAATACAATGACCTATTTCCAACAACATTTATAGAGATGAAAGGCATAGCATGAGATCTAGGAGAGATAAAAATACCTCTCAAACCTAAGGCAAGACCTGATATACCTTACATATTGAATCTAGTATATAAGCAGAAAGTAAAAGAAAAAATTGACAGAATGTTGGAAGCTGGTATCATAGAACCAATAGAGTTTTCTAAATGGATAAGCCCTTTGGTACTCCAAGAAAAGGAACAAGGGGGGATAAGGATTTGTGTAGATTTGAGAAAACTTAATGTTGCTTGTTTAGATGACCTTTTTCCTACCCCTTTCACAGACAAAGTCTTAGAGAATGTGGGAGGCAAAGAATCATATTCATTTACAGATGGATTCTTAGGCTACCATTAGATAAAAATAACTCTAGAGGATAGGTATAAGAATAATTTTTCTACAGAATGGGGATCCTACCAATATACAGTCATGCCTTTTGGGATGAAGAATGCACCAACCATATTTTCAAGAGCAGACAGAGTTGGTTTTAAAAATTCATAAACCAATTTTTAGAAGTATATATGGATGACTGGACTATATATAGTCTGCTAAAGGACCATGTAAAAGTGTTAAGACTAATGTTGGAAAGATGCAGGCAGTGTCAGATATCATTGAATATCAATAAATGCATTTTTGGGACACCTTTTTCGATATTGTTGCGACACATAGTGTGTAAACAAGGATTTCTAGTAGATCCTGCTAAGATTTCACTCATTATAAACTTACCACCACAAAAATCAATGCGTCAATTGAGACAAACACTGGGAAATACAATCTATTACAGGAAATTTAAAAAAGGGTATGCGCAGATTACTGTGCCAATTGAAAAAATGTTAAAGAAGGATATACAATTTCAGTGGAATGAGGAATGTTAACAAGGGTTGGACACCTTAAAATAAAAAATGGTCACAACACCTATCCTATTATTCCCATATTGGGAAAAGACAATTCATGTGCATGTAGATGCATCAACCATAATACTTGGAGAAATTCTAGCGCAACCAGTAGGGGATTTAGACCATCCTATAGCCTTTGCGAGAAAAAAAATGTCAGAATTAGAGAAGAATAAAAACACCACAAAAAAAGAAGGCCTAGACATGGTATATGAACTTCATAAGTTCAGGCACTACTTACTAGGTAAACACTTTAAGATGTTCACATACCATTCTTCCCTCAAATATCTAGACAACAAGCCAGCGTTTGGGGGGAGAATCTGTAGATGGATATTGTTATTTCAATAATTTGATTTCGAGGTGATAGTCAAACCAGGGAAGATGAATGCAGGACCTGATCACCTATCAAGTGTAGCTAATGGAGAAGAACCTACTAACTTGGAAGACAAATTCCCTGATGCACAACTATTTTCAGTACAAGTAGTTGATGAATACTTTGTTGATATTATTGAATTCTTAAGAATAGGGTGTTAGCATTGAAGGTTACCCTTTGACTTCTAAAGTTAAATCTCAATAACCATCAATAGGTTTATGAGTTAATTTTGAAAATGTGGTTTCAAATGTATAAAACTCAGTTCAGTAGTGTTAAACCACAAGGAATTCTAGGTAAAATGTATCAGCAAAAGAGGTATTGTCTAACTTAGATTAGGGTTTTAAGGATAAATTTGGATATAAAGAAGACTTTAGTGAGAAAAGTGAAGTAATTCAACAACTAGAATTAGTATTTACTAGTAGACAAAGTAAGGAAAAGATTTAGATACAATAACTTCTTAAATCAAAGCTGAAGACTCTAAGAAAAATTATAAAAGTGTCGCAATCAAACCTTCATTGCAATACAACTATAAACATAATTTGAATCATTCAATAATAAAAAATTTCAGAGTGAGGGAGAAACAGGATGGCAAGAGAGAAAACAAACTTCCATTAGACAAAAATTCACCAAGTTTGGTACATCGAACCAGAGTAGGCTCTGTTACATTAATACCACCAAAAATAGATTTTTACATCAACCATTAGAACCTACAAAATGACTTCTAATTCTCATTTATAGCCTAGATATGAAATGATATCATACAATGTGAGTTTCATCCTCAAGAATAGGATTTTTCTGTCTAAAACTAAAGTAATAACATATGTACAAACTGAAAATAACAAACTGCTACAAAAAAGGATAATCTTGGAAACTATCCTAACACCTTAATATTTCATGATGAGGTGTCTTTTGAGTGCATTCTACTTTTTTCCAAGTATCCTCTAGCTTTAAATTAACCTCCAAATAGTTGTACCATGCTCCCCTAGCCATATGGAAATCGTTGATGCTCTTGAAACCATCAAAATAGGAGTTCGAAGCATATCTTGTAACACTGACTGTATCAGCCACTTCGTAGAGAAGTTCACAACACTCCACTATAGAAACTAGTTCGCAGCGCCAGGCGATGCAAACTTTCCTGTAGCTGCCAAACTAGTCTAGTAAGGCCCCAAAACACCCAAAAAACATTCTTCAGAGTTTGCCTATAGAAATTTCATAATTTGGTGTATGAGTGGAAAACTCAGTCATAGGCATCATACTTCCTAAAAATATTAAAATATGCAAGGAACAAGCATTTCCAAACCTGAGATTGCTTACGGTATTTCATCCATGACTTTCTGAGCCTGGAACTTCGCCTTGTGGCAGCTTGGGCCAACACATTCAAATTTCTTTGGGCTATATATTCCTTAAAAGGTTGTAGCTTGAGTTTAAGTCTTCTCATCTGAGCTTGTAAATCTTTGTTTTGTCTGTATAAATTCTTAAGTTTCCTATGGAGAGGAAGAAATATTTTTTCTATAAACCTGGATTTATCAATACTTTCCAGATACATATGCATAAGATCCTTCAACTTTTTCCTTTCAACAAACCCTTCTCCTTTCAAATTAGAAATTTAATTTCTAACCTCTTTAAGTTGTCTATTCATCCTTTTGAAGGTAGGGTTTTCTAGAGGAGTGGTTATTTCTAAGACCTCAGTATGCTCTTCAATAGATTTAGCTTTACCTTTTCCATTTCTATTGATGGGAGATTCCACTATGTCCTCCTTTTCAAAAATTTCTTTCTTTGTTGATGACCTGGTGAAATGCCTCCTAACTCTAGCTTCCATTGCAACAGGTGGTGAGGGTAAAAGTAACCTCCTCCCTTTTGTTCCTGTGGCTCTAGTTGATGGCGTTTCTGCTAACTCTGGAGCTGTTTTGGGTGAAACCTCCCTGCGTGGAGAGTAATGTAATCCCTCTTCTCCTTCTCATTCCTTAGGAGCCTCATCATTTTTAAAAATCCCTTTTCTCTTCCTCTTCTTAATTGTCTCTATATGTACAATGCTATCATCCTGAAGAGGGATATGCACCTTGGATTGTGGAGTAGGAAAAACATTCAATTGAAAGTGTGCGGAGACAATGAACTTCTCCCAGTCAATTTTTTTTATTTTTTAACTCCTCCATCACAAGCATATTAATCATCCTTGAGTGAAAAACACTCATGTCAACTTCCTTTGACTTATGCTAGCCTCTATCAACCATTTTTCCAATGCTTCTAAACAAATAGAGAGGGAAATTTTCCATAGGAAAGGAAAGCTGAGTAGGGTAAACAATATTCAATCCCATAAACAAACTGAAAGGGGGAAATACCAAGTGATCTCTTTGTAGTAACTCTATCTGTCCATACTAAAAATTCCATCTTTGAGTCCAATCATTTCTTGTTGTCCTCTAGTAACTTCTTAATGATACTTATAAGGCTCTTCTTAGAAGATTTTGCTAAACCATTGTTAAGCCCTAATATTGTCTCATTACCCCTTAATTGGGGCATATTACATTAGTAATGTTATTTTATTTATGTCGGATTTATTCCATTAGTTGTAATTATACGTCCTAGTCTCCTATATATACCAAGGAGACATTTTCATTTGGAATCATCTTGTACTTGAACATTTATGTGGAGTAAAAGGAGGTCTCCCCCTAGAAGAGGATTATTATATGAAATTATCTCTTTTTAAAGGCATTGAGTACTTATTCTGAGGTTTTTCTATTCTATATTGATATTTGGTTCTTAAGATATGGTATCAGAGCTCAAGGTCTTGGGGTTTCACTGCTACATCTGAGACACCTTGGAATTTTCACTATAATTTGTTTTCTACAACATTTCAGAAGCAACAACTTGGAGAATATTTATTAGATGGATCAAGGTACGTTGGGTTAAAAATTCATCTCCTTAGGCATTATAATTTCGAAGATACATCCTGTGCAAGATAGGGTTCTGGAATCATCTTGAAATGCGTCATTACGGAATTTTCGCTATAAAACATTTTCTGTAATGTTTTAGACCCTGAACTCTAGAGGATATTCACATAAATTAGTAAGGTATCTTTGGTAAAATGTTCATATTTTGGGTCATATTAAATTTGTATATACACACTGTGGAAGATAGGGTATTTGACTAGTCCTACTGATTAGTCTCAAGAAGGTGTTCCAGGTAAAACAATCATAACTTTTTCCTAGAGTATGAAAATTGAGTGAGACTAGTTTCATTGGATAGTGGACAATCTTTAGTATGTCTTGTACAAGTTTTAGAATTTTATATCAATTATTTTTTGTGGGGCACGCTATATAAGTGAGATCTCCTCAAAAGGACAAAAATCAACAAGTTGTGGGGAAGTTACCATAAATTCCACTTGGCACATCCAATTTTGATCAGACTTATGGCATTGCAGAGAAGAAATATCATAGAACTAAATAAAAGAAAGTCTCATACCTAGAATGTTTGAAACTTGAGAGATACAAGAGAAGAAAGATTGTCTAGCAGAACCACCTCAAAATCAAGGTTCAAAAGTGATACCTGGCCAACATGCCACCCAAAAAGGGAACTTCTACACCAAATAAGCCTCCAGACAATCCTACTTGGACTCTTGATGAAGGTGAAGAAATGCGTAGGGACATAAATGATTTACAAAAGAAGATAGTAACAAAATATGAACTAAAAGAGATGGAAGCTAAGTTGGAGGCAAATATGGATGGTTTAAAAGAGAAGATCATGGAAGTATTGAAAAAATTTGTAACAGAGAAGACACTTGAAAGTGAAAACACATCCCATGAAATTCATGATGAGGACACAAGGAAGGTGAATAAAGAATGGAGAAACTCCAACTTTGGGTTGAAGACCAACCACATTCCTAAGATCGATATGAGGAAGTTTGATGGCAAGGACCCAATCACATGGATACTTCAGATGGAGTAATTTTTTGATCTACATAATGTGCCACATACACAAAAGGTATGAATTGATTCTTTATATTTAGAACTCAATCAATTTGTATGCTATCAATGGATTTGTTCTCTCAAATCACTCATCACTTGGACAATTTTCACGGAAGAAATGATAGCACACTATCAGGATACAAGGAGCAATACCTTCTTTAGCCAATTGATAAATCTCAAGGAAATGGGTTTAGTTACCGAGCACATTGACAACTTCCAAAGATTGAATATAAAGGTAACAAACATTCCAAATGAGCACTTTATTGATGTATTCATAGGAACTTTAAAGGATAACATTCAACATGAGGTTCGCCTTTGGGAACCCAAATAATTGGAGAGTGCATTTAAGG
>JASDQU010414561.1:0-10363 GCA_032191745.1 Picea mariana
TTGTTTGCATAAATGAAAGGTTGTTTTCATACACATTAAGAAAAAGGGTCATAAGAAGAAGGTTTTAAGCATGACAAAGGGGATGGTTACTCAAGGAAACGAATCAAGGGAGTTATAAGTCAAATGAACACATTTTCTTAGAAAAAAAAAAACATTTCTTATGATGATTACAAGGAAGAGGGAAAGTACAAAGGTACAAATAAAATAGAACCTTCAACTATGATTGTTGTACAAATGCATTTTTTTTTTAAATGATAAAAAACCCTTGTCTAAGTTTCCTCCACAACAACTTTTCTCCCTTCCTAAAAAGTGTTGCGGCTTAAAACTCTTTTCATGTGTTGTGTCTCACTTGAATGCTCCCCAGACTCGAACCGTCGATGCACTCCTGTGTATACTTACCTCCATTTCAAACACATTCTCTGTTTCAAACACTCTAGCACCATACGAAATCCAGAATCCCCCTAATTTCATCCTTCCTTTTCTTACCCAGCCCGAAATTTCTGTTAGACAGTTGAAAATCGAATTGTATGTTGACAATTTCACTGTCAACATACAATATTCTCGTCCTGTAGAAAAAAACATGGCAAGTGGAGGGTAATGCATGGAGAGTAAAAGAGAACATGTTCAAGAAGGAGTCATCCAGTGAAAGGTAAGTTCAAACTCAAATAATTGTAAAGCTAAGTGCAAAATTCGACTTCCTGAGGTACATTTTGAGAACAGAAATAGTTCATTTCTAGCAGAGGTTGATTGTAAGAAGGAAAATTAAGTTGGGATTCAACAAGAAGCCTGAGAGTTTTTATCGAATTACCAGGTATGCCCTTGCATCAAAATTTTATGATTGAAGAACAGAGAGCAGTTTAGAAATTTGAAAAATATGAGATTTTCTTTGTTTTTGAATAGAAAAATCTTATTGAAGACCATTCACAAAATTAAATCCAAACAGAGTCTGCAAGTTTAAAAATCTTGGTCGAAGAATATGCAGGGTTGAAACTTTTGACAAGAATATACCTCTTTTTTTTTTATAAACAGTGAAAATATTTTAGGGTCTTTCTCTTAAAAATTGAAAGAATGGTGTCTAGGTATGAACCAGAGAAGCTTGATACATCAGAAATTCATAAGGATTGTATACAAATCCTTGAGCAAAAACAGTGGATACCTTTCTTTGAGAAGTTTGATGGATATTATGAGAAAGTTTCCTTAGAATTTGCTCATTCATTTGATGGGGAAAGGGCTAATGTTGGAAACCTTACTATTAGAGTCTCTGAAGATATAATTGCACATGTCACTGGACTTCCTCAAACAGGAAAAAGATATTTCAAAACTAAGCATTTTAAAGATAAATCGTGGGCATCTTTTATTTCCAGATCTAGGGTGGCAACAGTCAATTGGAAGAAGGAAATCCCAAGGAGTTGGTTGATTCATCCTTGGGATGAATTATCCTATCTCATACAGAAGTTTATAATTTGTGAAGGAAGATTTAACATTATCTACCTATATCACATCAAGCTTCTACAACATTTAAAAGGTGACTGTGAAATTAACATGCCCTATTTTCTACTGCAAAGCCTTTCTAAGATGGCTAATGCCGTCCAAAAACAAGGGAGGAATACAAAAAAGAGTCTATATCATTGTGGATTTATTAAAATGATCATCATATATGAACTACAAAAGCAGAACTTGACTTGGCAGCAGTTTATCATTGAAAATGGTTTTGAAACAGTAAAAGAAGAAGAAAAAGAGGAACAAATCTTGGTTGTGACTGATGATGAGGAAGAAATACAGAACCCTAAGCCAACAAGCTCAAAACAGCCTATGGGGAGGAGAAGAACAAGAAGCATGGTGAAAAGGGAGAAAGAATTTGAGGAAAAAGACAAGATTTTTACCACATATGAAAGAAAATCAAGGAAACGCCAACAAGTTCAAAAATAACAAATACAAGAAAGTGATGATGAAGCACAACAAGCACAGTATGCACATATTCAGACTCTGGAGGCACAATCATTTGAAAATGATGATTTTGAAGGACAAGAAACTTCCACATATGAGCAAATGAGAGAATATGTGGAAGGAATAATTAAAGATATGAAAGAAGAAACTCAAACTCCATAGGAAATAGAACAAACAGAAGAAGGGGCTAGTGGGTCCACATCAGAACTTGATAAGAAAAACAAGAAAATAAAGAAAATGAAGAGAAAAATCAAGGAAATTGAAGTCCTAGAAAGATACATAAAAATAGAGAATGAAATGCTAAGGACTCAAATCCACAAAACACAGGAGGAGAATGAAACCTTTAAGAAAAAGAATAAGAAGCTTCAAAAGAAAAACAAATTAATCTCCAAACAGGTCTATAAGTGGTTTCAACAGAAAAAAGGCATATAAAGAAAAATATCAAAGAATGAAAGCTCTTCATATAGCTCAAGTTAATGTGGAGACATTATTGCAGGTAGCAAAGGTGGCAGAAGATCATTGACAGAGGTTCAAAAACATTTTTTTTGTGTGCATGAGGACATGCAAAGACTTCCTCTTGGGCGAGATGTTGAGTACTTTTTATGCTTCCTTTTTACTCTATAAACTAAATTTTTGCCTCCATTTCATTCCATATTTTCCATAAAACAGCTTATGCAAGGTACATTTATCATTCTTTAGCTTAAGAATTGAGTTTTTAAATTTTTGGCATTAAAATTGAAAATATCAGAAATTACAGGATTTGACTAAATCTCGTAATTGCTCCTAGGTTTGTGTACTTGTAGAATAGCTGGGTGAAATATGAGACTTGGGTCATGATCCTTTATGTACAAGGATGGATGATTAGCTATCAGCTTTGAGATCTGAGACTTCCAGGTGTCTGGTCAACGCTGGTCAAACAGGGCCACTTCAGCAGAAAATACCCTGTTTTAGCCTAAAATCATGGACAGTTTTAAATTTTCTTGGGATTTATTCATATCTTATGGATCTAAAGCGGGTATTTGACCTTCCTAGCATATATTATGGATTTGATCATGATATTTATAATATTTATTAGCATTATTAGTTTCAAAACTCTTGTATAAATACTCTTAAGGCATAGACTAGTATGACACCTTTGGAGGTGAATGAAGAAACTTTGGAATTTACAATATTGAGATCAGTTGTGTTTTATTCTTGATAATGTTTATGAAATTATGATGTGAATTCTTTTGGAAGATCCTTCTTAGCTGAGACAACTCAAGTGTACAAGTGAAGCATTGGAGGGCCCCCTTTGCCAAACTAGTACACTCTTCCTTTATGTTCTTTTCAAGTAATCTTTGATACATGTTTTAGATTAAATCTAGCTATAAATGTGTTTATTCTTTGTTGTAGTTAGATGAATTCCATAGTTAATTAATATGCTTAATGTTTCTAAGCCTTACTCATGTTGTGAATGATTTCTTGAATAAGAATTCAATGTGTGGTTTGCTTTCTAGCATTAGGATAATCATGAATGCCTTTTGAGTTATTTATGCTTTCAATACTTTTGATTTAATAAGAATTGGCGATAATTGCTAATGAATGAAAGAAGACAATGAATGCATTTCTTGAATAAGAGTTTTGTCTTTCTAGCATTGATAAGCCTTAGAACTAGTTCAAATATCTTTTTGAATGCTTACTGTTTAGGAAAACATCTGTTGATTACTGTTATGAGATCTATGAATAGGACTTCTAAACAAAATCTTAGCATCTCTTCTATATTCAGCTCTTAGAATAGGTTTTGGTTTATTCCCATTAAATAATAAAAGTTCTCTCTAAATCCATACATTTTGGATGTGCCTCTAAGTCTTACAAACACCGAATTGACAATCATTTGCACTCTAATTTACATCAGTAGATTGGAGCCTAACAATAAGCATCTTCGTCGGGTGGTGTAATCTATCTAGCCTTATTCAGGAGAGAGAGCGCACAGGGATCCTCTCCATTGACTTGGTTTGGTTCTTAGCACTTGTGCGCTAGGTTTTTTTTTTGTTTGTTTGTTTATTAATAAAAACAAAATTGTTTTCTTTTTGTGCAAGTATGGATCCTTCACCGTGGTTGGGTGCTGAGTTCGGGCTGCGTGTTAAATGTCGGATGCGTGGTGCAAGAAATAGGCTCGTGGGCTCCTTCGTGGCTTCGCCTCGGTCCTGACTTTGATTTTCATGTGGCTATGTGGTGCTAACCTGTGTATTCCATTTCCCATGATAATTTTCCACTGGTGGGGAGAAAATTCGACCCTTGAGTTGAGAATCACTGTAAGGTATAGTTCTAGGAAATTTTTCTTTTTTTCTTAAAATAGAGGAGAGTTATTTGCATAATAATTAAGTAAAACTCCAATTAACGCAGCACTATTTTCCATTTTCAAACTTCCATTCTGCAGCTCTCCAATATAGAGTCTGAAAATTGTTGGTAACTCATGAAGGAGATGAATAAAGACCCTCTTACTGGCCTTCTGTAAGCAGACTGGTGCCTGTAAAAGCACACAAAGCAGAGATGCTTGCATGGATGCAACTCTCGTGAAATCATTCTTTGTTGTAGTGAGAGATGGACTCCATCTAACCAGGAGACATGACCATCTAAAAAGCTTGTAACATGCTAAATTTAACCCAACCTTCACATGTTTCTTGACATATTGAACAAGAGAAGAAGCAAATGATTTCACAATTGCAGGTTCTCTTTCTTTCTCAAGTCCATCATATTTATGATTTATCCTATGCAGATAGAGTCTAGTCCAAGGAGGATTCAAAGTAGCTCCAGCCCACAACATTCAAGCCTGGTTTCTTGTTCAAGCAGTATCAATTACTATGGCAGAGATAGAGCATCCTCAGTTCCATGTTCCAATGGAAGTGTCAACTTCTGTCCTTTAACGCCTACACTCAAGTCATCTAGTGCTACATCCAGATATTCCACATCACCTTTTAGGTCCTCAACATCAACGTTTCAGAAATCTACCACAATTTTTGGTGGTTGTTCATCATCGATCGGGAAAACTGGACCTTTACAGGGAAAATTAAGGAAAACTGAACCTTTACAGAGAAAAGTGACCCATGGAGGGTCTTCCTTCCCCAAATACAAACAAATAATATATTTTTCCCTCTCTCTTTACAAAGAAATAATCTATTTTCTCCTCTCTGGGTGTAGAGTATAGAATAATTTATGCATTTGAGCAACTTTTAATTCATTTCCCTCCCTAATCTTTTCATTGGCTTATAGGAGACTTTCTTAGCATGGCGGTTAATTATGTTGTTAGCGTAGTTTGTTTTGGATTTGTTTTTACATGATTTGTAGGTGCTTTTCAATTCAGGTATGGTTCAAGAAATAAGTTGTAATAGAACATGTATCTGTGACTGTAGCTCATTGGAGCATGCAAAGATCCAATCAAGGCAATAGTTACCAAACTGCTTTAGAAATACATGATGAGTTTACGCCCCAATCGAATTGATCTCCATGTTGCAATAAGTTTTTCACTTGACATTGCACAAGCAATGGACTGTCTACATGCCAGTGGGATTATACACATGGATCTGAAGCCTGGTCATATGAATAGGTTTACTTCTAACCATTTATTTCTTGAGAATGTGATTTTTGAAGTAGCGTGTAATTGTGAAGTTTTTAACTTCAAGGTCCATTACCTAAAACTCATATTTATACACAATACACACTTTTTTTTGCTACCGTTACTGGGGAATTATCCCTGCTCTAGAATGACAAATTATCTGAGAGCATTTGCATTTCACTCTATGTGGATTTCTTTATTTAGGAAGCATTATGTATAAATATATATATAGATCTACATATATACTAAAAACAAATGTGTTCTTGGCTTGCAGGTTAGGTGGAGTTGGAGCTTGGAGCTTAGATTTATTCCTAATTAAAGGGTTTCAAGGTTGTTTAAATTTTTGGGTGGGTACAGTTCCATTCTTAAGTTGGGTAGGCGGGTAGGTAGGCCCTTAAGGCCCCAATGCTTCAATCTGAAGCTCTAATACCAAGTGTAGGGACCAAATTAATTTAAGTCTATTAAAATCCATAAATTGAAATAGATAAGATTACTTCTACGCAGAAAGACTAAGTAATTTCTTTCATTCAACATATAAGCATGTTAAATTAATTAATGAACAACAATTACATAACAAAATAAAAATACCTCTACTCTGATGCTAATTCCTGCTGAGATGGTTGTCCTTTCCCTGCTGCTTTGCCTAGCCTGATGCACTGACCAAACCCTTCCCAAAAACCGACTAACCACCCAACCAGCTAGGAGCAGCCTGTCCGGCTCCCTAGATATGGGATATCGTAAGGAATCCTGGCCCTCATGCCCAAAACCCCCAACAACCTGGTGCCCCCTGTAATGATTCACAAAAACCCCGAATATCAAACTCCCCAAACCAGAAAAATATCCAAACAGAAATCTAGTCCCTCCTCGAAAATGCTTCCTTCCCCCAAAAATCATAATCCCCCTCTCGTAGGAATCTTCCCCATCATATCTCCCCCTTCACCGAATCTCCTCCCCTCCATTAATTACCTTATCCCCTCCTTTATTATCTTATCCCCTCCTTTATTACTTTATCCCCTCCTGTCATATGTAAGTTTCAAAAGGATTAAATTAAATTTATTAAGCCCCTTAATTTATTATCCATGTCATTGAATGTGATATGTAATCAATTAATTAATAAATTAATCAATCAAAACTTATAAAAAATTAATTATTAATACTAATCCTTGTTTATCTAAAACCATATTAGGACAATTAATTATCTAATTAATTTTACTTAATAATCCCTATGCATCTATTTAACCAGGGTTGTTACATGTGATCTCCGAAGTTCGTAGCCCTGAAGAAATCATAGCCGTCAGATTGAGGAAGACACATGGACAAGATCCGTGGACTCTGGGTGAAGAATCGAAGTGAATCTTGGTCATCTGTTCCAAGAGGACACATGGCGACAGACTAGCCAGTTTGGGAATTCATATTTTGGGAGACTTGGAAGTGTGCTAGTTTGAAAAATCCTGAAGCCACAAAGCCCGAAGACCCAAAGTTATGGAGGCACGATGACGTCACCTAGAGGTGATGTGGACCATGGAATCCCCGAAGTGACGTGGCTTGTGGACATCACCTAGGATGATGTGGGCATAGGGGATGTGTGTCATGTGTCAGTAAGATTTGAGCTTTTGGAATATTGAAAAGATGATTAGAACGTTATATGTGTCACCCACTTGATTGGGCCACATGTGTGCTTCCAACATTTCACCACATGGTGAGATATCATGTAGTCCGGAAGACTGGGTGTTAGAACCACACTATGTACCTTTTTGCCTATACTTTTTTCCATTATTATACTCTTGATCAATCATATTTAAACTCATACTATCACTTTATCCGATCAATCCAAAGGTACACAACGTCCCGTCTCATTACTATACATTTAATCTGTTTTGCATAATATTTTACATTACTTTTGGACTTAACCATTGATTAGACTGCAGATTAGCATTTGATCCCCGTTGCTGAAACACAGAACTGTCACACAAGTCCGAGGTCTCTGTTGCTGAAACACAAGAGGCTATACAGTATGAGGTCACTGTTGCTAAAACACAGAACTATCATATAGTCCGGAGTGCAGATGCTGAAACACAGAGCTGTTACATAGCCCAAAGCTGCAGATGCCGAAACACAAGAGACCGCCAAAACCAACGATGCTGAAACACAAGTCGTACAGTCAGTGGTCAACAAGCACCAAGCCGACACAGCCAAGAGCGCAATTCACGTGGCTGAAACAGCCTGTGAATTGTGATGCTGAAACAGCACCGGTAGCTACGAAAAGAAGTTGTTACTCAGTCATATCTCATCCAGCTCCTGTAATAGCATTTCTGTTGCATAAGAATAGGACATCTTGCTCTGGTTTAGAAAGAAGATCTGACTAAATATAGGACTCAGATATACATTGTAATCTTTGATATATTGTATCGAAGGGGGTTCCCTCTTTAAATAAGGGGAATTCTTCATTCGAGGCATCCAATTTTTTATGTATTGAACGCTTTAGAGAGAGGGATGAATTTCACTTTTGCAGATTGTAATATGATGTTTTGACAGATGAATAAAAGACTGCTTTGATTATCCGTCTCTAGCTTTCCCGTTTCAGGGGAATCTTGTGAGAAGGGAGGGCCCACCTTCATCACAAGATTCAACCGTTAGTTTAGAAGTGTGTTGGTTCAATATCTGTTTATATTTCGATTAATTTTCATTTTGCTGAAACACTGTTTTTAATGAATTCCGCTTTGCTGAACACTACTGACTCTGTCTTAGTTTATCAAATGAAATTCGTAATTATTTTTATCAACAATCTTGTGTGATGATTTTATGAGGATAGCCAGGGATTGGATTAAGGATTCCTACTCAGACAGGAAGGAATCAGAACACCTTGTCTTCTGTAGATTTCATTTAATTCTGCAAGCGTGCTAGCCAGGGATTGGGTTAAGGATTCCTGCTCAGAAAGGAAGGAATCAGAACACCTTGTCTTCTGTAGATTTCATTTAATTCTGCAAGCGTGCTAGCTAGGGATTGGGTTAAGGATTCCTGCTCAGACAGGAAGGAATTAGAACACCTTGTATTCTATAGATTTCATTTAATTCTGCAAGTGTGCTAGCCAGGGATTGGGTTAAAGATTCCTGCTCAGACAGGAAGGAATCAGAATGCCTTGTCTTCTGTAGATTTCATTAATTTCTGCAAGTGTGCTAGCCATGGATTGGGAAAAGGGTTCCTGCTTAGAAAGGAAGGGATCAGACCATCCTGTTCTCTATAAACCTCAATTTCACAAGTGTGCTAAAACAGAAATAGAGCCAAAGGCTCCTGCTTAGAAAGGAAGGAACTAGACAGCCTTGTTCTCTGTTAGATAGAGTTAATTGTCTTCTGCTTACTGTTTTCATAAAAGAGTGTCAGCACTGAAGTCTCTGTTTGAGAGTAAGGGTCTTGTTCTCTGATTGCAGAATAGTTGTTCTTTCCCATTGCAAGTATTATTTGTAATGTAATCCAGGATTCTTAGATTAATCTTTAAAATCTGCAATAGGGAAGTTGTTTTCCTGTGATTTAATTCAGAACTTCAGTATATTCAAGTAAGTGTGATTAGCATAGTTTCTCTTACTATAACTATAAGTTGCATTTTTAATTGAGCATATATAGTGCGTGGTTATCTTTGAAATAAAAGACTTCCCTGGGTTGATAATTTATGTTTCACTTGGTTGTTTGAATCAATTAAGCAATTATAGTGACCAACATTTTGGTGCCGTTGCCGGGGAAGATAGCTATAGATTTCAAAATCACTTATGGTTTCTTTCCTTTAGATAAAAATATTGCATGAAAACACCCAAAGACACTAACCCTACAGGTGGCAAGGGAAAAGGAAAAGGAGGAAGAAAGACCTTCATAGACGAAATCTTATCAAATTCTGAATCTGCTGCTCAATGACCAAATCTTCGAAAACAAAACTCCCAGCCTTCATTTCAATCACATTTTGGAACAGGGAAAGAAGTTTGGAGCCCTGAGATAGTTCAGAAGCCAGTAGGAAACATTGAGCATAGAGCAAGTGCAGCAGGGGACCAGACAGAGGTAAACATGGATGAGTACAATGAAGATTTGCATCACGAAGAACAGGCAGAAGGAGAGGTAAAAGATGAAAATTCATTTTCTACATTAGGATTCCCTATAGGTGATCTCCCGAGAGGAGCAGCCCCCATGAAAAATATTCCACTCTCAGCATTGCCTAACTTTCATGGCTTATCTTCAGAGGATCCTGATGAATTTCTGTTTGAGTTTGATATATTATGTAGGAGTTATGATTACATTTCTAATGCTCAGAAACTGAAGCTATTTCCAGCAACCCTAAAAGGGAATGCACTAAGATGGTTTATGAGTCTTGGAGTCCATGTAATCACAACATGGGACCAAATGAAACAGAAATTTCTGAACAAGTACCAAGACTACTGCCGAACAAGAGAGAAGAGGGAGGAGCTATTAAAAATGATGCAGAAAGAAGATGAGAATCTGGAGGACTTTGTAGAAAGGATACAATACAACCTACAAAGATCCAGTCATCCCAATGTAAGTAAGGATATCCTCAAAACTATTTTATTAAAAGGGGTAAGGGATGACTCTCTGGATATGCTAAACATGCTTGGAAAAGGGGACATATCCAAGGAATCATATGATACCATCGGATAAGCTCTTTTGCCTCACAAATGGATACCCTGCAGATTAAGAAAAAGCAAGCAGAAGCAGAAGCAGCCTTGTCTATCTTTTGTTCTCAGTGCAGAGATAAGCATCCACGAAGAGAATGTCCACTGGACAAAAAACCAATCTGCACTATCTGCGACAAAGATCATG
>JASDQU010414566.1:0-10363 GCA_032191745.1 Picea mariana
ATCAACAATGATCTTTCTTGGGCACCCAAATCTAGCCAAGATATTTTCCTCCAGGAACTTTATGATGACTATATTTGTGGTTGCCCTTGTAGGTATGGCCTCTACCCATTTTGTGAAATAATTTGTGGCTGTTAAAATCCATTTATGTTGTCCACTTGAATTTGGATTAATCTCACTTATGAAGTCTAATCCCCACTTCTGAAAATGTGTCTCAACTTTGATTAGTTTTAGTGGTAGGGGAAACAACTTTTTCCTTCCTGCAAACATTTGACATTCTACACATGCTCGAACCAAGCCATTTACATCAGAAAATAAAGAGGGCTAGTAACACCCAACTATAAGGATCTTGTATGCAATGAATCTACAAGCATGGTGACCCCCAAACACACCCTTATGAAACTCAATGATTATGCCCTCGGTTTCTTCTTCAGTGAGGCAATTTAGTAGGAGTCCCCCTGGGTCCTTCCAAAACAGATTTCCCTCCAAGATGCAATACTTTGCAACCTTAAGCTTAATCGACCTAGCCCTGGATTTATCCCAAGCTAGTGAGCAGCTAAAATTTTGCAAGTAAAAAATGATGTCTTTATACCAATCAGATTGATAAAATTTGACATTTACCTCTAAGAATAGTTCTTGTGTTTCATCCTCTTCAAAATCTACTGCTATGATGTTTGTTGACAATGCATCCAAGCCTAAAACTTTGTAGTTAGATTCAACCAATAGTTTGGCTAGTCCTTGTCCTTTTACCAACTTTGTGGGCTTGATCTCCACATCATACTCCTGAATCTTAACAATCCATTTACCCCTTTTCCCCTCATTGTTAGGCTATGTGAGAGTATCCTTTATAGTATTGATAGGTACATAAGCCAATATCTTAGAGTGTAGTATATAATCTCTAAAATCCTTTAATGCTTTGACCAATGCATAAGCCTATTTTTCCATGCTACTATACTTCAMCTCAACATCTCTTAGGGCCTTGCTAAAAACKCCTATTTATTTTTCTAGAGAAACACAACAACTATCATATGCATTGATGCAAAAGAGAAAATTAGGAAATCTTTGTCATAATTTGGGCTAATTAGAATTGGAGACCTCCCAAGGCTTCCTTGATCTACTTAAGTGATTCCTTGGCTTCAACTGTCCACTTGACTTCATGGTCCTTTTCAACATGTTGGTAATATGCTTCACCATTTCGACAAAGTTGGGGACGAACCTTCTCAGAAAACCTATTTTACCTAGGAAAGATATACTTCTTTTTTGTTCCTAGGCTGAGCAACTTGTTTGATTGCCTCCACCCTTTCTGAATCTATCTTCACCCCTTCTTTGGATACTATATGGCCAATAAGCTTTCCTTCTTCCATAGAAAATAAGACTTTTGGGGGTTCAAGGATAGCCCAAACTTCCTACACTTCACAAATGTTTTCCTTAAATGTTTGATGTGATATTCATCTGTCTTGGAGAAAAAATTAATGTCATCAAGGTATATGACAATGAACTTGTCTCTCTCACCCACAAAAGCAATGTCCACAACTCTTCGAAAAGTTGCTCCTGCATTTCTCAAACCAAAAGACATTTTTTCATACATGAAAGTCCCCCATGGTGTTGTGAAATTTGCCTTCTCTCTGTCGTCTAGGTGCATGGCCACTTGGTTGTATCCTGAAAAACCATCCATCATAGATATTCTATTTACCCCCACCACTTTTTGCAGTATATGATCCATCTTAGGCAGGGGCTAGTTATCTTTTAAAGAGCATTTAATCAGGTTCTTGAAGTCCACACATAGCCTTATTTCCCCACTCTTCTTCCTCACTGGAACTAAATTAACAACCCTTTCAGAGTACCTTAAGGGAATAATAATCTGGGCATCTAATAATTTCTTCATTGTTCAGGAAAAGGTAGGAAGAACCTTACTCAAACATTTTCAGATCTTGCTAGGCTAAGACAATATAGTTGGGAATGTTACCCAGAGTTTATAGCCTTTAATTCAAAACAATCTCTTAATCCACAAGTAATATGTACGAGGGAATAAGGTTGATTTTATATATTATATGTAACTGTGCAAAAGAAAGAAAGAAAAAATATACATGAGTGTGTACAGGATAAGACACAAGAATAAAAGTAAAATCTGAACAATATCATTAAGATACGCATGTGAGGCTGAAATCATAAATCTGATTTTTATATTAACTTCATTATGAGATACAAATGATAACTCTCTTTACAAACCCCTACGAGAGTGGGACCAAAGTCAAACTTAGAAGTCTTTGATGGGCACCATACAAAAAGAATCTAACAATAAAAGAAAATTGAGGCTAAAGATCTGGATCAACTTGTCATAAAAATGTTGTCACTTGACTCTACAAAATATTCTTTATCGGTCATGAAATATAATCCATAAACAAACAAGAACACACAAACTGCCAAAGATAGATCATACACCTTTAGAAACAAGTTGCCGAAATATATGATTCAATTTTGAATCTTGTTTCCTTCAATAAGACCCTGATGTCATCAAGATGGTTTAGCTTTCTAGTAAACTCAAAATGAATGAAGAAAATAAGTATCTCACAAGTACAGAGCAGACCTTATATCAAAAGTTCTCATTATCTTCTCTCCCTCTTTTCTCTCTTCTTTTGATTGAGCTTTTGTTATTTCCGAATAAGTTATGGTAGTTCAACTACCTTTCTTTTGTTAAGATTAATTAGCTTAACTAATTAGTTGAGACAAATAAATAATAATATATAAATAAGGGTCTATTTAAATAATAACTAAATAGGTGGGACCCCTTGTCACTCCAATTTTCATTTCTTTAATAATCATCACAACATGAAATATAATACCCCAAAAATTTAACTCAAATATCCGCCTTGTAACTTCCATCCTCATATTAATAGTCAAATATTTTAATATCAAAATAAAACATGACTATATCCAAAAATATAATCATATCCATGTTGTCCAAAACAAATCTGTCTAAATGTGTATTTGTTGTCCAAACATTCGTTCAACATTAAAAACCATATTTTCCATGAGAAACAGTTTGCATCTCTTCACTACTGCTCTCCTTTGATCTTTCTGTTGACTTGCCTTCTGTAGCAACCTTAGGCTGATTGGAGTCTTGAGGATGGATTTCACTAATGACATGCAAACAACCATCCTTAAGGTAGGCATGAGATGACACTCACTCAGAGGAATTTTCGGAAGAGTTAGGGGAATTGGCCACTTTTTTCCTTGTATCAATCTTTGGTTTGGGCATGGTAGTTTTGAGCCTTTTGTTTGCATGTGAAGACTAGGCTGGTGAAGCAATTCGATCAACTTGGGAATTTGGGTTGAATGATGGTGGAGGAGGGGGTAAAGGCAATGATATTGTAGGCCAACCATTATGATGTGCAACAAGATGATGGACGATCTCTTGCCAGCCATCATTGACAGGTGATTTTGGCTGCATAGAAACATGAGCGGGGACACAAATACCAGAGAAATTTTGGTGTGGTTGGAAAGGAGGCCTCTCAGACCTAGGTTGCAAAATTCCTTGGCCAACTAGATTAAAAAAACCATCTTGGAAAAGTTGATTTACTTCTTGCGGATCAACGTCAAAATGTATTGAAAATCGTGGCCTTCTATGGCCTCTTTGCCAACTATTTCCTCTACCTATATTTTCACCTCTTCCATTGCTGCCCCTGCTAAAGAAACTCATCCTGAAGCAATATTCCAATCAAAATATGAAAACTTTTAACAATCCATTCACTACTACTCTACCTCAATAAAATCAAGATGTTGTCTCTATCATTCACAACAGAAGCATATGCAATCCATCCATTAACACAACATAACCAAATATCGAATTTAATAATCAATTTCAATTGAACAGGGAATGATAGGGTCATCAAGAATATGAGGGGATTTATAATGAATGAAAAATGGTAGCATGGATGGGGATCAACACTGAATATTATTCAAGCAAACACATAGTTCTTTTCTTCCAAAAACAATATCTCCATGTCAGAATTTCCAATCCAGAATCATTATCCAATCCTCTTTAATCCTTTTACTTTAAAAATGATATTCAAGATAACAGAATAAGGGATGGATTAAATGTTATTGGGAAGGTGGTGGGTGTATAATGAGCGAAAAATGAGACAATGAACGGGAATAATAACGATTATTGTTCTGTTACAATAATCATTCATTGACTTTAAAATCAACATTTTCATTATCCATCAACAATCATTTAAATATCCACAAAGTAATTTGAATATCCATTGTTTACCATGCCCATTTATTTCCAAAACTCCCATTAAATACGGTTTATGTTGTTAAGCCCTAATATTGTCTCATTACCCCTTAATTGGGGCATATTATATTAGTAATGTTATTTTATTTATGTCGGATTTAGGCTATTAGTTGTAATTATACCTCCTAGTCTCCTATATATACCAAGGAGACATTTTCATTTTGAATCATCTTGTACTTGAACATTTAAGTGGGGTAAAATGAGGTTGCCCCCTCAAAGAGGCTTATTATCTGAAATTATCTCTTTTTCAAGACGTTGAGTACTTTTTTTGAGGTTTTTCTATGCTATATTGATAATTGGTTCTTAACATGTGCCATAACATTATTTTTAAGCTTCAACACACAAAATCCACAACAATTATTTTCAAGCTACAATATCCACGATATGGCGATTCTTTCTTTAACTGTCCAATACCAATCTCCAAGAAGATGACAGTGTTGATACTGAGAGGGGGGTGAATCAGTATCAAGTACAATTTAAAACCTTTTTCAACTTATAATTAAACCATTCAATTATATCCAATGAGCAATGAACAATAGTATAAGAGTTACACTAATACACCACAATACACCATGCACAATATATGAGAAATAATCAATAGTTATTGTTCAAGGGAAGTAATGACTTCCAAAGGTAGCTACAGCTTCCAAATGTAACGGGAGGGATAAAACTCCAAGAGGAAGATTAAATCCTCCAATATCAAGAGAGAGTTGAACTCTCCATCCTTGCCCCTTCCTTCCACCCAACAATATACGAGAGATACTAAAACTTCACATTAAATCATCACCATCAACCAACCATCACATAGAACCTGATAATGTTGCCTGAGACTTCTTCAATTTCTACAATTATTCAATTCTTAGAATACTTTGATCCTGTAGATAATATTATTAAATGTATTCTCTGAAACTTCTCCAAGTTTCACTCCTTGAATCCTCCCCAAAAAGAAGTTATAGAGAGAATGGTAGACCTTGTTCAATTCTGGTTTATTCAGGAGATCAAACTTGTACAGAATGCCCCGTGCTCAATATTTAACATCCGATTCTAAAACTTGCACACAAGAAACTAAATTCTGTACACTTTCCAATGAAATTTGTCCCATGTCATTTGGATTATCTATGAATAAATTATGACTTTTTTACCCAAAAAAACTGTTTATTGACTAGCTTCAGGACTGGTCACAAACCCTATCTTCCACAGAGTGTATCTCCATAATTATAGCAAATCAAGAGATGAACTTTTTACCACAGGTACCTTGATATGTCTTCTCAATACCATAGCAATTTCACCATCTGAATCGTTCTAGAAAAAATAGTTATAACAAAAATGGTAAGATGACCTGAAAATAACATACCTTAGAACACATCACCAAAAGACTTCATCCTCCCTTGAAATCTGGCCTTCTTTACTTCCGATTTCCTCTGAAATTCGACTTATTTATCAAATGAATGTATAATGATATTTATTTATACCATTTATGTCACTTTCGTTTAACATTAGGGCCGACCTGACACTTTCTTATTTTGTAATTCTTTTCTTTAATTATCTTTAGGGCCTACATGTGCTTCCTTCTTCAATTCACTTTGTCATCTTCAAAAATTCATTTCTCCTCAACCATGAGGATCCACGTGATGTGCCACATACCACCAGAAACAACATGATGTATACTATCCATCCATGGGTGTTGTATCTACATGCGCATTTTCCTTCATGTCCAAATACCTTCATCAATCTTATGGTCCAAAACCCATGACTAGGGTTGACATCAATGACAACAACCAATCTTCCAATAGACAGGGTTATCGAATTATGCAAATTTCATTTCTTCTTTTAAAACCATATATATTCTTTAAACTGGTAAAGTGTTATGCATGATATTGTCGACAAACCTCAGCTAAAACCATAACCAAAATGTCTCAAGTCGACATGAGAGGCTGAGAGGAAAATAATCGAAAAACCCTTCGATTGTACATCACATAAAACTTATATTACAACCCCAAATATCAGCTGCCAAAATAAATCGAGGTCAAAACCCCAGTGTGAACATGGTGAGCATCAAAACCACATAAAATTCAAGTCGACAGAATTCCCTCATGGGTAAACAACAAGCGAGCCACGATTTTGTGGGTCGAATCCATTTTCTCATTGTTTGGTTAAAACACTAAACAAGACTTTGAATTTGGGTTTGTATTATTTACTTTCCCACATTATCGTATGGGAAAAACAAGGTATGGGACTGACAAATATGCACAGGCCTCAAGGTATGGATGCAAGCAAAGCCAAAGCATTTACTTCCCAGAATGATCGCAAGACAAAACACAGGGCTCCATCACCCTTTTAAACAATGATAAGGATAATACGAAAGGGTTGCAAGAATTCGAAAGTGTGGATATGCAGTGAGGATACAACACAATGATCACAAAAACGACTGTTGTTTATCTTTTACAGAGGAAACCCTAAAAAATAGTCATATGGAATGAGTGAAACTGAACACATTCACCCACAAACATTTTCCAACAGATATACCACAACGACACCACCTTTTCTACAGGAGCCATACAACCAAATACTTCAATTAAAATAGAATGTCGAATAATAATTTCATTTGAAACACTTAAATTCCAATAGGAAGAAACCCAAATCGAAAAGCGAGTTACATGACCATAATGCCCACAACAAATCCATTGTAAACTTTGGAAACCAAACATTTTTCGCATGCAAAACATAAGAGCCAATAAAATAATTTTATCTGGAGCAGAGAGAAATCCACAAATGAAGAGGTAAATACCATACATGTTAGAAGAACGCTAGCAAATTAATCGAAAATAATTTTTCCACCAAAGGCCGAGCACAATGGAGGCGTTATTAGGCAAAGCAACCACAACAAGCACGCATGGAATAGTGAAGGTGGTGGCTTCAAGGTAGGGTAAGAATGATGTGCATTAAATGCACATCACTTCTCATCTTTTTACATTAAATTCCATTAACCACATCCGACTATGGAGCACACTTAACCTCCAAGAATTGTTCCATCAATAATATCAACCATCAAATCATCCAAAATAACATATCATTTCCAAATTCAAACTTGAATTGAGCTCCCTCGTGGATTTTTACAACTATTATATGCCCATTTAACACCAAACACCAAAATAACATGTCACACGTACCCTGCTAGTGGAGAATTGCCAATCAATATAATAGTCATTTTCCCATATATGAAAATATATTCTAAGTTTGTATGAGATTATATTTGGAGCAATATATCAAAATCTAGGTGTAGCAAAAGTAAACTTATATGTTTAATAAAATAAACATTTTCTCCGTTTTGAAATCAAAATGCTAACACACCCAACATCCCTTGGTTGCATATAGAAACAGGTTATGATCTCCATTCTTATTCTTAAACTGTGGAATTTTTCTCATAAGGTAATCATGAGCGCAATAAGAAGAGCACTTTCTATCATTATTTTTTGTAAAGGGGTCCCACCTATCTAGTATTATTTAAAATATATATAAGTAATAATGCATTGCAACCTATTTGCAAGCAGGAATTTTATGTTCCGCTTTTGGGTATCAACAAACTGGTGACTCCACGGGGAAATTTGTTCTTAACAGATTTAGAACTCAGAATGCTTGGCTCCGTAGACCGGTAGAAGTAGATGATTGAGAATGTTTTAAAAAAAATGTTATATAACAAGGGGAAAATGCTGGTTTAAGGGAAAAAATGAGATGGGATTTCGCAGTGAAGCACATTAGGAACATGAATGCCCTTATAATGTTGGTCAGCAACAAGTCAACAAATTGGACTGCTTCATGAATCTTCCTCAGATAAACATCACAGATATAGAACATCAGCAAGCCTTGAAGGAAGCAGCAAGAGCAGCAAGGATGGAAATAATAAACAACTTGGACTAGGAATCATGAGAGAAGTTAAAAAAGTAGGAAGTTCAAGTATACAGGAGAAAGAATCCGAAACAACCTACCACTGATCAAAAAAAATCTCTTGAGGTTCTTCCTCCCAAGACATCCAAGACTAGTAAGGTTGACCTTAACTTTGACCTTGAAGGGGCTTTATCAAAGATGCATGTGAGTGTTCCCCTAAAAGAAGAAATCAAGATCCCATCTATTAAAGAACACTTTGATACATTCCTTTCGGGATCAACTGAGCCTATGGACCCCCCAATTATGTTGCAAGCTGATCATTACAGGGTCCAGTATGGTGAAAACCCTACTTTCTTCATGACTTTAACAATGAACAACAAATACCTTAACAATTGCATGCTAGATACAGGTGTTGGTGCTAACATGATGTCTCTTAAATTCATGTAGCAAATGGGTTTGAAGGTCACCAGGCCTTATAGGAATGTGTGTGGCTTTGAATCTAAAGCAATACCCACACATGGTGTGGTTGAAAATGTTGAAGTACACTTGAAAGAATTCCCCGAGAAGACAGTCCACATAGATATTATAGTGGTTGATGTCCTAGATGTATTGGGAATGTTGTTGTCTAGGAAGTTTGGTGCAATGATAGGCGGGTCCCTTGAGATGGATCTCACCTTCCTACAATTACCTTTGAAAGATGGGACGACCGGACGTTTACTCAATGTACCAATAACTGGGAATCATGTGCAGGATATCGTTCCTCCCATGAATGAAAATAAAACGTAGCAAGATGTGATACAAACTCTTCAAGAATATTCTCCGGAAGATATGCCCTTTGCAACAAAAGAGGAGTTTGACCAGATTGAATGGCCCAAGAAAGAAGAATACGAACAACTCCTAGATCAATTTCAGAACAAAGCAGTTGGGACAGTGAAGATATTAAAAAGAAAAAAGGATGAAGATGACATGCAAATCCATCCATCCCAACAAGAAGTTTTTACAACAGAAGCCCACCCACCTCCCTCAATACGATACACCAGGGTTGTTCAGGGAACAACCAAACACAAAATCAGAAAATACAAGGAGGGAGATTTGGTATGGATGTGGGATACTCAGAAAGGAGAGCCAACTAATGTGAAAGGAAGTACGCAATCATGGCTCGGACCTTTCAAAGTCGGAATGGAATCAGTTGATAACTCGTACTATTTGTCCACTTTGAAAGGGAGAAGGGGCCCATTACCCATCAGCGGGCACCTCCTCAAACCCCACCAAGGTGGTGGGACAAGACTCCACAAGTAAGTATAGGTAGGTAGGCATTCTTCCATGTATTATACCATCTGCATTTCATATTAGTTTGTTTCCTCACTTGCATATTGATTGTTTTATTTCAGTCATATATTATATTTGCGGGGTGGAAATACCACCCCACCTTTGTTACTAATGCCCTTTTCGAGTGTGAGCAGGTCTGCAGGTTTATGCCGGAGATGTTGAGGTTCTCATGCACTCTACGGTGAGCACATGTCCCCGAGTTGGAGCCAGATGTTATCCCCGATTTTTAGGGATAACTAGGAGATCATGTCTCAAGACCCACAGGTCCTAGACATGGAGTACTGAGAGCAAGATTGACCTGAGCATGGCCCTAGAGGGCCCATCTTTCTTCTTCTTCATCAGACTTGTCCTGTCAGTAGTAGCATCATCCATCACCTTCGGCTTGACTTGTATCGAAGAAGACTCTTGCTCCATGAGGTAATTGGTCCAGGTATCATGGTATGTGTCTTATTTGATCATTATGACCTTCAGATATATGCATCAAATTCCTTTCATTTATGACGACTTCTTGGATCTTACACTAACCCACTTGACCATGGTTGGGGGGATTGACAGGGTACCCTAGCAAGCTTGTACCCATAGGTTTTGGTTAGCCACCAGGGGGGATTTTGAAGAGCCATCGTCCGCTCCCATCCTATCATCATTCTTACATCTTATCTCCCACTCATCTATCCCATTCCCCTAGTCCGGACATTAGGATGACAGTAATTAAGAAAAGAAAGAATAAAGGCAGTAAAGAGCTCTGAAAGAATTGCATCCATGACAGGTACAACTCGCCTCCTACAAAGGCACCCATGGATAATATCACCCCTATCTTCCACTATGTCTGGACATCCCTGGACCACAACACCTCGT
>JASDQU010414574.1:0-10363 GCA_032191745.1 Picea mariana
TTAAATGTTATTCTCTCTTAGTTATCGAACTGTTTTCTAAATCTAGTCTTTGAAAGTAACGAATGTTGCAGGATTTATCTTTGTATACCTTGTTTCTGACTTTAAAAATTTTAGTGTTTCATCTTCTGATTTTACGATAAAGAAATTCTTAACTGCTTCTTTGTTGTAATTGACATTCTCGTATTTTCTGCTATTCCTCATTTATGCTACTAAAAGAATCCAACGATTGCATTATCTCGCCCTGTGAAAGGTTTCTTTGTTTTCTGGTTTAGATTTTATCTCATGATACAGACCCCATAGCCCAATGGATGTGTAAAGCTCTCTCAACCAACCCAACGAAAACGACAACAAACAAAACAAACATATTTTATTTACCTAACCTAATATTTTAAATTTGAAACATATCTAAATCATACATAGAGATCCCTCTTTGAAGCTGGTAGGGCTAGATCCCAGCTTCAAAGTGGTTGGATAAAGTTACCTCCCATATATTTCTTCTTTTGTAACAACCTATAGGAAATTTACAGAGCGTTAACATCCCAAAAGGGAATAAAATACAAAACATGGTGTAATTCTTCCCATAATATATAATATGTAGTCATGGCTTGAAGGATAGCCTCATCAGAAGACAATTCAAAATATGAGAAATCACATGAATGAGGAGGGTCGACAATCCCAAAGGGTGAAGCAAACTGACCATATTCCATATGATGATGGAGGTTCTGATCAGGGTTGGAAGAGTCTATCAGAGAAGAATCACAAGCACAAAGGCTTGAGGATATACAAATAGTGATATCAGACTCAAAAGGAAACTCAAGATCACTTAGACCAAGAGGGGGAAGAAAGGTCTCCCATGCCCCCATTGGATAAACCAATGGATCAATTGATGAGACCAAGTCTCAAGAAGGAAAACATGAGTGAACAAGTTCCTTCTTAGGAACAATTTAACATCGAGGATGAGACGCCACATAATTTAACTTTGGTGGGGTAGAGTCTACATGAATACTAGGAACATATAAAGGGGAAACTTGAGTTAACGTTGAATTAGGATGGTGATTATCATATTCCAGTTGGTCGATAGTGACAATGCTTCCATTGAGAGGCAAATGCATACTTGAAAGATAATAAACACCACAACGTTCATATCATATACATAATCACGCCCAATAAGCATATTAGAATCTAATGGGCCTTGCACCACTATAACATCGACAAGGATAGTATTCCCACCTAACAAGATAGGAAATTGAGGAAGAATCCCCAAATATTCACTAGGATGTATGTTAAAAGAAAATATCTCATGTGATGCAAACACAAGCTCAGGAGAACCCAAATCTTGCCAAGCCAATGAGGATAAAATACTTGTGGAGGCTCCTTCATATACAACGCATCTGTAAATGTTTTTTTAATTAACTTCAACCCTTATTTGAAAAGGTGCATAAGAAGGAAGTCTAGGCTCAAAAAGGTCATTCCAATCAAAGGAAACTATCCTATGAATTGGAGGGGGTGTGCTCAAAGTGAGCGAAATGCCCTCTTGTTCTGAATGTACTGAACTAAAAAGGATAAAAACATAGTCGGTAGACAAATCAGTCCCCATAAGAAGAGTGGGATCAGCCAAATATTGTATCAACATGACCACTTTGGTAGAATAACCACTCTCCAAGAGAAGAGTGGGATCAACCGAAGATTTCATAGGTGTGACCCATTTTTTAGACTCGACACTCTCCAAGAGAAGAGTGGGATCAACCGAAGATTGCATCAACATGACTACTTCCTCAACCACTGGATGAATAGGTTGCAAGACAACATGGTATGAAGGCACATCACCCCACAAAAGAGGAGTAGGATCAACCAAATATTGCATCAGCACGACCACTTCATCAACCAAAGGATCAAAATATTGTGGGGAAACCAAAGAAGACTCAGAATCAGAAGAGCTTGTAGACATGGACCACAATCTTCGTGCCTATGAAATTACAGGGGACATATGAGTAAGGTAATCTTCCTTGCAAATATTACAAGGGAACTTAGGCTTACATCCTATACGTCTAGGTTTCTAAACATAATAATAGTAGTGGTTGTTTTCTTGTCTTCAACATGACTTGCAGAGGTTGTTGAAAATTCTCCAACATGACTAGCAGAGGTTGGTTGTTGAATTCTAGTATGACTTGCAAGGACTAGGTTCATTCCCCCAACATGAATTGCAGTGGTTGGTTGCACATCTCCAACATTACTTTCATAGGTTGGTGATTGATCGATAACATGAATTGCAGAGACTACATACCTATTGTCAGTATGACTAGCAGTGATTGGACATTTTCCCCCAGCATGAATTGTAAAGGCTGGGTGCTTTCCCCGAACATGACTTGCAGAGGTTGGGTGCTGGTGTTCAACATGACTTGCAGAGGTTTATGACCTATCTCCAACATGACTCACAGAGGTTGGTGATTTCTTCTTCCTATCCTTCCTCTTTCTATTTAGTTTAGACCTCTGATTACTAGTAGCTATAATTTCACCATGACATAGGGTGCTTAACTAAGAAGCATCAAGAGCATTTAGGAAATTTGTAATAGTACCCAACCAAATTGGTAGTCCCAGATTCAACCCAGGAATATACAAACTGGCTATCAAAGGGACACCAAGGTTTGCAAAAACAGGAAAAGCATAAGAATCCCTTTGTGAAGGGGTTCCTTGGTTGGTATCTTCAGTAAATTTGACCATGAAGATATTATGCACATTTTCTTCCCTTGCACGATCATTCAAGTTCATAAAAGTCTCACACACTGACTCCGTAAAATCATTGGTACAAAAATATACGCCTATGAGGAGGTGGCTTCATGTTTCTAATCGGAAGACCCAAAATTCCTCATGAACGACGAAGTGTGTGGTATACCACCTTAGGTCAAAGACCCAAATAAATTACTGACTAACTCACTATGGAAAACTAAGGAGCATAGAGAACACCACTAAAAATTCCCTAAAGATAAATCAAGAAAAATGTGGGAAGAACAATTACGCCAACCAACACTAGAGCAACTTACTAGTGCAAGTGTAACTTGAACATGGAAAAAACCTCCAGGTATACTCTACGAAGCGTGGCCTGATGTCTGTCTTAAGTACCATAGTATGCCCCCACAGTCACCTATGTAAGTACCTATAAAAATGAAACTAATTTTCCAACTCGCAGTCAGTCACCAGGCAGGTACAATCGATAGTTGGGAAGATCATATGAGTAGGATAACTATGTCTAAAGCCTTTCAAGGGTATCAAAATAAAATGGTTCAGAAGACAACTGAGGATAAAAATTGATTCAAGGTCCATGAAGCTCTGTAATAATATGCAGTCGGAAAAATCCCAAGAATGTCCCTCAAATATGATCCCCACTATGCTTGGTCTGGATTTGGAGGGGTTTTCTCCTCCACCTTTCCTCACGCGACCTTGTGTTTAGCCCCTGTGTTAGAGGGGGGTCTCGCATAAATTTTACAACACTGGAATTTAACACTCCCTAAATCAGACTCTTAAGTTTTTTAAGCTGCATTGAAGAGTTTCCTCTCCACACCTAATACAAGGCCCTAAATTCTACTCTAGTTGGTGTACCCTACAAACAAAAATGTCTAATTGATTTTAACATTAAGCATTAATTTTAGTGGCTTGATTACTCAGGTGATCCAGATTTTATGAGAAAAACGAAATAAATATAGATTCTTAAAATATGCTTAACATAGAATAACAGAGATACAGTAAAATTGGTTTTCTATTCAATAAGAAAACAAGTTGAAACTGTAAAATGCAGCGGAAAACAAGCTTGTTGGAATGGTGGTGGCTTATCTCTAAGAAGAGATGTGATGGTTGCGCTCATTCACAAGAAGATGGTTACAATGAGGCTCTGAAGGCCTTTTCACAATAAACATGAATTTCAAAAACCGTAAACATCCAAAAACCTAACCCTAGGAGATGAAGCGCAAAAAGTCATGTGGGCCCCGTTTGGTAAAGTTAGTACATCAACTTCCCGGGGTCGTAACNAGGTTAGTTCCATTGGCACTCACCTGGGCCCCAAATCCCCAAAAAACATCGTTAAGGGCCTCAAAACGACCCCTGAAGTTTGGAACCCGAAAAACTGTCGAAAAACTGCAAAGGTGGAAAACTATTTTTCGAGCCATTGGAATAGGTGGGTGGCTACCGATATAAACTTAGATAAATCCTCCATCCTTAGGAATAAATGTTCTCCATTGCATTGAGTTCCCCCATTAGATGAGGAAATTTCTGTTGAATTTGGCCCTGTGTGAGCCACTTGCCTTGGTGCAGAAGCTGCCCTACTTTGACGACTTGATAAACCTGGATCCTTTGTGGTCGAGTGACCTTGATATATGTGTCCACAATATGATCATTGGATTCATGTTGCATGTATTCAAGGTTGAGATTTTTTGGTTTCAACTGCTCTTCTGTCTTTGAGGTGTCCAATAATGGTGGGAAATATGGCCGAAGGAGAGCCATGTTGAAGACTGGATGCAAACCAAGGAAGGGGGGAATGTTGAGATCAAAATAATTGTCACCCACAACCTTGGTGATGGTGTATGACCCATAACGGAGTGGTAGAAGCTTCTGATGGGGCCCTGTAAGGTGTTCTTTCTGCAAATGAAACCAAACTTTGTCTCCCACCTGAAACTTATGTGGCACCTGATGTTGATCATGGCGTTGCTTGTACTTGGCATTAGACTTTTGTAGAATATCCTGAACCTATTGGAGGATGTGCTATATCTGGTTAATGAACTGAGGTGGTCACCATGGGTAGTGCAACATCCATGGGTCCCAATGGTTGGAATCCCAACCCCACCTGAAAGGGGTTGTGTCTAATTGCGATATGCAAGGCTCGGTTGTAGCTATGTTGGACATAGGGAAGAATCTTATCCCAGGTGAAGGGGTGTTTTGAATTGTACATGCGAAGGATATTTATGACCATCCGATTGATGACCTCAGGTTAGCCATCTTTCTTGGGGTGGAAGGAAGTGGATTTGATGAGATTGGTATCCAACAATGACCAGAGGCTTGACCAGAATGAGCTGAGGAACCATCTTTCACGATCTGAGATAATGGTTTGTGGGATCCAAAAATGTACCCATACTCATTCAAAGAAGATCTTGGAAATGGCTTATGTTGTGATGTTCTTCTTATAGGCGACTAGAATCACCAGCTTGGAAAAGAGATCAACAACCACAAAAACACAATAATTTCTTCTCTTGGTGGACGAAAGGCCCGACATGTAGTCCATTGAGATGGATTCCCACAGCCTGTTAGGAGTAGATAGAGGGATGTACAGGCCCTATTTCTTAGTGGTCGGTTTGGAAATAGCATAGGCGGTGTAGGACCTGATATACTTGTCGACATCGTGTCGAAGTTTGAACCAGTAGAAATGTTTCTGCAACACTGCCATTGTCTTTTAGAATCCAAAGTGTCCTACCACCTGACTGTAGTGAGATTCACAAATAATCTTTGCACTCTCACTTGATGGAATAAAGAGATGGCACAACAACTCGTCCTGAAGATGGAAATTAGTGACTATTGATTTAGCACCCAAAATTTGGTAGGTGGTGGAGAATTCAGGGTATGTCTCGTAGAGGTGGGGCCATCTAGAGGTCTCGTGGTTGCAAGAGTCTAGCACTGTGGTGAGTTCCGTGAATAGAGGTCAGTTGAGGTAGTCAAAAACTCGGTTGGTACTTCCTATTTTATACTTGATGTTGAGGTGGAACTGATGTAAGTATGTTGACCACTTTTGATGGAGGTCATTCTGCAATTTGACTTGGATCTGCATGAACTGTAGTGTCTTGTGATCAGTGTGGATGACTGTCTCCTTCCCAAGAATGTAATGTCTCCACTAGATTTAGGCTTTCACAATGGAGTACATTTCTTTGTCGTAAGTAGGGTACTTAAGGAAAACATATGATAGTGTCTCACTATGATATGCCAAGAGGTGGTCTCAATCTCAAAGGGATTTTGTGGGTCTGGTAATGAACGTATTAGGGATGAGCATAAACGATTCTTCAATTCATCGAAGGCTTGTTGTTTGGATAGGCCCCACACAATTTTTTCCTTACCTCCACCATTGGTTACTTGGCTGAGGGCCCATGTGATATGAGAGAATCCCAACACGAACCTGCAATAGAAATTAGCAAGGCCCAAGAAGCTCCAAATTTCAATGAGTGTGGTTGGGGCTAGCCAGTCATGGATGACCTAAATATTGGTTGGATCCACATGCACACCATGTTGGTCAACGATGTAGCCTAAGTAATGGACCCTGTCCATGCTCAACGATCATTTTTCCAGGTTTGCATATAGTTTGTGCTACCGTAGGGTGTACATAACTTGTTGAATATGATGCAAGTGTTCCACCCAAGTCTTGTTGTAGATGAGGATGTCATCCATATACACCACTACAAACGTATTAGTGAAAGGTCATAGGATATCATCCTTCATCCTCATAAACGTTGTTGGAGCATTTTTCAAACCAAAGGGCATGACCAACCAATCAAAAATACCTTCTTTTGACTTGGAGGTAGTCTTCCATACATCTGTTTGTTCTATTGGGACCTGGTGGTAGCCAGACTTTAGATCAATTTTATTGAAGTATTTGGCCCCCATGAGCTGATCAAGGAGGTTGGAAATTCAATGAATCAGGTACCAGTTTCAAACAGTGATTTTATTTAGGGCCCGGTAATCAATGCAGAGTGATCAGGTTCAGTCTTTCTTCTGCACCAGCACGATTGGGCTCCCACAAGGCGATGAGCTAGGGAGGATGTGCCCCTTATGGAGTAGTTCTTGGATCTGCCTCTTGATCTCCTCATTTTGTAACAGAGAGCAGTAGTAGACTATCCCATTGGGTAGTGGTGCACCTAGGGTTAGATCAGTGAGATGCTTGACCTGGCAGTGCAGAGGTACCCCGATATAAGAGGAGAATATATATGAGTATTCTTCCACGACCTTATCCACTTGATTCTGTGTTAAGACCTAAATAGTGGCACATTACCCCTAAATTGGGGCATATTACATTAATAATGTTATTTTATTTATGTCAGCTTGGGTCCATTAGTTGTAATTGTACCTCCTAGTCTCCTATATATAGCTAGGAGACATTTTCATTTGGAATCATCTTGTATTTGGACATTTATGTGGTGTATAAGGAGGTTTCCCCCTCGAAGAGGATTATTATCTGAAATTATCTCTTTTTCAAGGCATTGAGCAGTTATTCTAAGGTTTTTCTATGCTATATTGATATATGGTTATTAACATATGGTATCAGAGCTCAAGGTCTTGGGGTTTCACTGCTACATATGAGACACCTTGGAAGTTTTTCTATAATTTTTTTTCTACAATGTTTCAGAAGGAACCCATTGGAGGATATTTAGTAGATGGATCAAGGTACGTTGGGTTCAAATTTCAACTCCTAAGGCCTTATACTTTAGGCGATACAACCTGTGTAAGATAGGGTTCTGGAATCATCCTGAATTGAGTCATCGTGGATTTTTTTCTATAATTTTTTTTTCTGTAACGTCTCAGACCCTGAAATCTGGAGAATATTCACATAAATTATTAATGTATCTATGATAAAATTTTCAGCTTTTGGGTCATCTTACATTTGTATATAGACCCTATCGAAGATAGGGTGCCTGACTAGTCCTATTGACTAGTCTCAAGCAGGTGTTCCAGGTAAAACAATAATAAATTCTTCCTAGAGTATCCAAATTGAGTGAAACTAGTTGCATTGGATAGTGGACAATCTGTAGTATTTTTGGTACAATTTTCATAATTGTGTATCAATTATTTTGTGTGGGGCATGCTATACAAGTGAGATCTCCTGGAAAGGCCAAAAATCAACAATTTGTGGGGAAGTTACCATAAATTATACTTGGCACATCCAATTGTGATTATACCTATGGAATTGTAGAGAAGCAATATCAGAGAACTACAAAAAAAAAATTCATACCTAGAAGGGCCGAAATTTTGGAGATACAGCAGAAGAAAGATTGTCTAGCAGAACCACCTCAAAATCAAGGTTTAAAAGTGATACTTGGCCAACATGCCACCAAAAAAGGGAACTTCTACACCAAATAAGCCTACAGATAGTCCTACTTGGAATCTTAATGAAGGTGAAGAGATGTGTAGGTACATAAATGATTTACAAAAGAAGACAGTGACAAAAGATGAACTACAAGGGATGATGGATGGTTTAAAAAGGGAGACCATGGAAGGATTGGAAAATTTCCTAATAGAGAGGACACTTGAAAGTGAAAATGTATCCCATGAAATTCATGATGAGGACACAAGGAAGATGAATCAATAAGGGAGAAACTCCAACTTTGGGTTGAAGACCAACCACGTTCCTAAGATCGATATGAGGAAGATTGATGGCAAGGACCCAATCACATGGATACTTCAGATGGATAAATTATTTGATCTACATTATGTGCCACATACACAAAAGGTATGAATTTCTTCTTTATATTTATAAATCAATAAATTTGTGTGGTATTGATGGCTTTTCTCTCGCAAATCACTCATCACTTGGAAAATTTTAATGGAAGAAATGATAGCACACTATGAGGATACAAGGAGCAATACCTTCTTTAGCCAATTGATAAATCTCAAGCAAAAGGGTTCAGTTATAGGGCACATTGAGAACTTCCAAAGATTGAATATAAAGGTAAAAGATATTCCAAATGAGCACTTGATTGATGTAATCATAGAAACTTTAAGGGATAACATTCAACATGAGGTTCTCCTTTGGGAACCCAAATCATTGGAGAATGCATTTAGGGTGGCAAGAAATGTTGAAAGTAAAAATATGGCTATGGCTACTAGAAGGACCACTCCTATCATATATCAAGAGAATAATGCTCCTTCTTCTAAAATACCTCAACCTACAAGTTTGACACCTCAACAATTGGAGGAAATAAAAGAAAAAGGTTTATGATTTAAATGTGACAACAACTACAATAAGGGACATAAGTGTGGGGAGAAGAAATTATTCTACATAGATTGTGAAGAGGAAGAAGAACAAGAACCATCTCAAGATGAAAATGTAAAAGTGATTTCTTCTGAAGAGTTGGCTCCCATGATATCATGTAATGCATTGGCTAGAATTAACACTCCTCAAACCCTCAAGATTGAAGGATATATCAAAAAGAAAAAGGTAATAGTCCTAATTGATTCTAGTAGTACTCATAATTTCATTCACTATAAATTAGCCAAAGCTCTCAATTGTTTTGTATATCCAACGCCATAGTTTCAAGTAATGATTGCAGATGGAGGAACTATCAATTGCTCAGGAAAATGCAATAAGATAAGTCTTACTACGGGGGAATATGTAATGAATAGTCCAATGATTTCTATACCCATGGGTGGTGTTGATGTCGTACTAGGAATCCAATGGTTACAATCATTAGGAATAGTGGCTTTTAATTTTCAAGAACTTTTCATTAAATTTTCATTAGAAGGAAAAGAAATTGAGTTAAGAGGTATCACATGGAAACCTAGTAAGGTGATAAGCTCTAATGGAATGACAAAATTATTGAAAAAGGGGCATAAAAGTGTAATTGCACAACTATGCTCACTATATNAAAGGTCTTCTACCCACTCGAAATCATGATCATGCTATTCACCTAATTCCTTGGATTTTTCCTCCTAACATCAGGCCATACATATACCTTTATGCCCAGAAGAGTGAAATTGAGCGTATGGTTGATGAAATGTTAGAGGTTGGAATTATTAGACCTAGCCAAAGTTCTTACTATGCACTGATGGTAATGGTACTCAAGAAATATTTCTCATGGCGTATGTGTCTAGATTATAGAGAGCTCAACAAGATCACTATTAAATATAAGTTTCACATTCCTGTCATTGATGAATTGTTAGATGAACTACATGGAGCAATCTATTTCACAAAGTTGGATCTTTGTTCAGGGTATCATCAGATTAGAATGAAGAAAGAAGATATCCCAAAAAAATCATTCTGAACTCATGAAGGCCATTATGAAATTTTGGTCATGCCTTTTGGCCTTACAAATGCACCTTCCACATTCCAAAGGTTGATGAATTCCATTTTCAATCCCTTCCTTCGAAAATTTGTGTTAGTATTTTTTGATGATATACTAATCTATAGAAAGTCTTGGGAGGATCAGGTGCGACATGTTCACAAGGTGCTACAACTACTAAAGGAGCAACAACTATATGCCAAATCATCCAAATTTTTCTTTAGGGTGAAGGAGGTAGAGTATTTGGGTCATATTGTATCTCATGAAGGTGTCAAGGTATACCTTAACAAGATTAAGGCCATGATGGACTGGTCGATTCCCAAAACATTGAAGAATAT
>JASDQU010414579.1:0-10434 GCA_032191745.1 Picea mariana
TAAAAGGAGCAGGAATCCCCCCCATGTGTTCTTACAAAGGAGCGTTAGAGTTACCTACCCCCAGACCTGAAGTTCATGAAGTGGATTAGGAAAGTACATGACTTGTCCCTGAACTAGGCATCTCGTATGAGAACGGAGGGCCTGTCGCACTTGGTGTGAAAGGGGTTGTGGCTGTCGCCAGAGATGGGATAGAACCACTGTGCGATGTAGAGGCAGTCGAGACCATGGTGGCTTAGACCGGTGATGGTGGGTTAGGAGGTGGAAACTCTCCTATGGTTACAACCATAGTGGGAATTTAATAATTCCCAGAAGGAGTAACAACATTTGTTTCCATTTCTGCATGCGACATTGTTTGGCACTCGTAAGGATGAATCGGTACGATGGTGGGCACCAAAATATCAGTGGTGGAGGTCTCAACCAGACCAAAATCTTGCACTCCAAGGTCTAAAATGGTCGATTCCTCTGGATGTTGGTGGGACACAATTTCTTGTGACCCGAGCACTTCAAAAGACCCTTGTTGGTCTAGCTTTCACCTTAGTGGTGGTGGGGGTGGCTCCAGTGTAACCAACGGTAGGCCAATAAGCCTTCGTGATCGACAGAGCTCATGATCCTCCATTGTGTGAGAAGATCAAAGACACACTAGGGTAGTCTAACTATTCAAAAACAATAGGCACTAAAAAAAGTCCCTATAAGATAAGACAGGCAAACACTAAATTAATTGGAAGAACAGTTACAACAACCAACACTAGAGCAACTTACCGGTGCAAGTGCAACTCGAAAAAGGAAGCACCCTCCAGGTATAATTTGCAAAGAGTGGCTCGATGTCTGTCTTAGGTACCTTGGTATGCCCCTGTAGTCACCTGTGTATGTCCTTAAAAAGATAGGCAACTAGGTTGCCAGCGCGCGAACAGTCACCAAACGGGTACAATCAGAAGTCGGGTAGACCACAATGAGCAGGGTATTGGGCCTAAAACCTGTCAAGGGTATCGAAAGAAAGTGGTCAAGAAGAAAAATGAGGACCTCAAACGGATTCAAGACCCACGAAGCCCCGTGGCAAATGCAATCGACGAAATCCCAAAATAAACCCTCTATATGTGTTCTCCACTACGATTGGTCCAGCTTTGGAGGGGTTATCTCTGCTACCTTTCCGCACGTGACCTCGTGTTTATCCCCTGTGTTAGAGGGGGGTCTTAGATAACTTTCATGATACTGGACTTGGACACTCCCTAACTCATACTCCAATGTTTGATTTTAATGGCCTTGAAGAGTTTCCTCTCTAACCTAATCCAAGGCCCTAATCCTGAACTAGTTTGTTAACCCTACAAACATAAAAGTCTAATAAATTTTAGATTTAGCGTTAATTTTATGGCTTGTATTATGTCAAGGGGTATGAAAGTGAAACTAATGATGTTTTAAAGACGAAAGTAAAAAATGAACAGAAAGCTGGAAACAAAAACTTTCACTTAACGCAAATTAATTTTCAACAACTTTTCAATTTTTTATTTATTTTCTAAGATCTTTTGAATCAACAAACTTAAAGAAGAATTTCACTTGACTACGAGCTACTTACGATCTAATTAAACTATCAAGAACTTAAGAAAGAAAAGACTTTTCCCTGGTTACTAATGCAAAACCACACTTTTCAACCAAACAAGAAAATGAAAGAGATTTGTTTTATTTTTTATTTGAATGTTGACAAAGCAAAAAGGAAAAATATCAACAAGTCAAAAACCAAGAAAAATTTGTTGGCCTAATCGCATATCACAAAGAATCACTTCAAGAAATCACACACTAGCAACTTAAAAAAGACTCTCACACTTGTCTAAAAACCCTAAAGAAAATTTTTAATGACAACTTTTAAATGAAAAAAACAAGCTAAGGCTAAGATCAACCCTAAGCTACTGACTGCTAGGACAAAGATTCAAAAACCTGAGAGGTATAACTCTTGTCAAGGGAAATGATGACTGCCTTACCCTCAACAAAAACTATCTTGCACAAGCACCCTACTGACAATCCAACAACAAGCGTGTGCATGTGAGCTATGTAGAGCCAGCGGGCATGTACATGCGTGCTAGCCTTATACAGGTCACTTGTATCTCTAAAACTCTGAAACAAATAAAAATAGACAATCCAAACCAGGAAGAGACCATTGATATTGAGAACCAGGATCTCTTGAAGTCTTAGACACTCTCTTTAACAGAAAAAATAAAACAATGTAAGGAAAAAATTCGTAAAACAAACCAATCTAAGATGAGACTGCAAACAACCAAGACTTAGAAAGAGTTCCAGAAAACCCCTGAGAATGACTGATTCTGACAGGGAAGAGAATGACTGCCTCAAAAATTTTCTGGAATCTACACGCTACTGTTACTTCTTTAGCTAGCGTTTACATGCAGGTTGTAAGAAAGTAGGGCACAGGTACATGCATGCAGACCTTATGTAGACCGCATGTACCTCTGTGGGTCTCGAAAAAACACAGTCAAGCAAATAACAAAGATAATTGGTATGGAAGACCAGACTCTCTGTTAGCTCAGACTTTGTAGAAACTTCAAAAAGCAGGAAAGAAAACCAGTCTTTTAAAACTACCCAAAAATATTCCCAGGAACCCTAGAGACTTCCCCCAGTATGGTCGCCAATTCTGTTGTGGTGGGAAATCCCCCTACGGACTAGAATTTAGGGTTATATTATGCATGTAGATAAGACCAAAAGAATCCTACTTTCTACTATTGTCCCAGACTTAATCCCCATTTCTTTCAAGCAAATACATGGTTAAACAAACATACCTTGTTCTGGACGTTCGATGTCGATCCTTCTTTACGCTTGATCACTTGCTAGTAGCTATCCTCCCAAGACTGAACTATGTACAAAACAAGCAACAAACTCTACATGCATTTGTTCTACAGATTAATGGGTTAGAGATTCAAACATATATTCACTAAGCTATGAAGAACTCATATAGTGGGATGGGAAAAGCATTTCTTTATTATTAATTTTAATGAATCAACTTACAATGTCGAGACCGACCACTGCTCCACGAACCTGATCCCGAGCTCCTCTTCAAATGTCCTCCAACTTCTTTTCTTTTTATCTCTCTTTGCACAAGGATGGCTAAAGGGTTGGGACAATGGGAATGTGCAATTGGGCAGAGTTTCTTTACTCTTATTCTCCTCCTCCAAATGGGACCCCTAACCCTTCTTTTATAGGCTAGAATAGGTTAGGTATTTGGACAAACCCTCGACCATGCATGGCTGGGAGTTTTAGTTAACTCACCCAAAGCAACGTGTTTCGTCGACAAATTTCCTTTTTTCATGCTTTTGTAGGTCCACGCGGGCTATTTTAGGTCAGCTAGCGTGTACACACGTGCAGTAATGGATTAGGGTGCGTGGGCCCTTATAAAAGAGTTTTTTTAAAGTGTTGTTCAATAGTGCTTTGGAAAAGAAGGGATCTGAGATGGCTTGATGCCAGGTAAGCATGTATGGTGCAAATCAGGGTTGTAACAACGCAAAATAAGAACCCTAGCGTTAGCACCGAAGACAAGTTGGGAAGGTACATCTTTATCAACATACACAAACTTTTCTTTCGAGGAATTCATAAGTATTTATACGAGTGGTTAGCTAGATTAACATATACCCAGTTTGAGTTCAGATCTAGACCACATGTGGTTTGGATAGCAACATTGATTAAGAAATTCAAGAGAGTCGATAACGTTGTGTCTAGAGCAGTGGACTTCTGGTTCGATAGCACTATTGGAGGGTACATTACTGAATTTTCTATTGGCAGAGTAGAATCATATAGTCAAGAAGAGAGGTACTTCTTTAAGGGACCTAGAGGAAAGTTTCTACACTTTTTAAAAATGAATATTAAGATGCTATTGCATGAGAAAAATATCCTTAAGATAGAGTGAAGCTAATATTCAAGAATTCAGACAACAACAGTGACATAGAGGCTGGACACACACGCAGTGGGAGATCGTTCAGAGAGGTTCCTCTTGCGAACTTATTTAAGAAAAACTATGGAGACGAGGGATTCTACAGTGGAGAAGAAGCAGATCTAACAGACGAAGAGTATTTAGAGTCCGTAGAAATAGAGGAAGTACAAACCAAAGAACTTTGCCGAGGAGAACCAGAAACTTCAAGAACTGCACATACTGTTGAAGTAAGTACTGTTACTCTTGTTGTTTTAGAAGCATTAAGTAACCAAAGTATTCAGAGCCATCAAAGTATTGTTACAAGTAGTCTAGCACATACTCAATCGATAAACCAATGAAGATATATGGCAGATGAAACGAGGTTACCCATCTTCAGAGGAGATGGATCTGAAGATCTTGACTAGCACTAGTTCTTATGTGAAGTTGTATGGAGCATCAAGCAAGTCACTGATGAAATTGTTAAGAGAACCCAATTTAGTACTACTTTGAGGGATCGCGCCCTGAACTGGTATATGAAGTTTGCTTCAGAACCTGGACAACCTAAACTGTTGAATGAAATTAAGACTGTGTTGAGTGAATAATTCAAGAAACCTAAGTCGAAGTTGCAGTGCATTACAGAGCTGAAAGAAATCAAGTAGAAGGTAACTAAACCTGTTTGGGAGTTTGATCAAAGGTTTAAGACTCTGACAGGTCATTTGAGTTTTTAGATCCCAGATGAACAGAACAAAGAATGGTTCATCGCTGCCCTCCTGCCACATATCAGAGTTCCTCTAATGCAATAGAAATTTGCTTTGTAGGTTGAAAAATTGGAGATCGCCATGAAATTAGAAGCAGCCCATGTAGGAGAATCCAACCCAAGTATGAGTCAAATCTTGAATCAGTTAACCAATTTATCTTTATAGGTCGAAGATATGAAAAAAGACAAAGGAAAAGAGAAAAGATAAGATATCTAGTATATCAGATGTAAATCAGAGGGCCATGACAAAGATCACTGCCCCCTATTTCATGATACTTGGCCTTTGGAGCACCCATTCCTTTGAAGCAGGCTAGTGTACCTTGGTGCAAGGTATGGATAACTAGACATCACCTTGGTGAATGCTATTCTATGCAAAAATATGTCCAAACACCTACCAATATCTATTTTACATTTCGCAAGTCTGTGGGGAATGATGAGAAGGATTGTAGGGACTATGATCTCATGCATGAAAGATCAAGGGATACATATAGAATTCAGGGAGAAGTATAGCAAGAAGGAAACAATGCGCAGTTTAGCTCCCCAGGTAGAGGAAACTTTAACCCTCACGGTGGATTCAAAGGAAGAAGACGATGAGGATGTATGGGTCAAGGAAGAGGACAAATCATCTACTATAATTGTGCACAACTAGGACATTTGGCAAGGGATTGTCAGAACCCATATACTACTTGCAACCACTGTAATCTGTTTGATCATGTCATTGAAAAATTTCCAGTATTGCTATCCAAACTCTAGGAGAGACGAGGAGGAAACCAACAAGTACAATTAATATTCACAGAACCACGTGGTGAGGACCCTAGAGTCATTGTTATTACTAGAGGAAGCATTGTTACAGGAGAAGACAAAGTGACTCTAGGAAAGGCTACAAAAGGATCAGGGATCAAAAGAGTTGTATAGAAGACACTGTTGTTCGATCCAAGGAGAGAGAGGCATAATTTTGAAGAAGCAAGGAAAGAATTTGTAGAAGAACAAAATTCTTCATCTAAGTCACAACCAGAAGTAAGGGAATGTGAAATTCCACTAGAATTTGATCAATCTACTCTATCTAGACAAGGACAAGAGGTAAGTAAGCTCATGGACTTCTTATATACTTGTATCAATTTGATTAAAGATGAAAGATATGTGCAGGAGCTAAAAAACTTGGTAAGACAATATGAGCTTGGGAAAATAGATCCTATGTTGAGTAGTGTTGTGAATCAAGTATCAAGGAAAAGAAGGAAAAACAAGGAGTTACACCTTAGTGCCCAGATTGGAGACTACGACGTGGACTATGTGGTCCTTGACTTGGGATCAAAACTAAATTTTATGACAAAGAAGACTTGGGCATTGATGGGAAAACCTAGAATAATTTATTCTCCTATCAGACTCAGGATGGCTAATCAGCAGGCGGTGATCCCCTTTGGAATACTAGAGCATGTCCCTGTAGACATCGATGGGGTAAGGACATTTGCAGATTTCAAAGTGATTGAAATTGTTGATGATAGTTTTCCTTATCCTATGCTGTTAGGAAATGATTGGGATTTCAACAATTCGACTGTTGTCAACCTAAAGAAGAGAAGAATTACATTTGAGGGTAATGGTATTAAATTCATTGCACCTCTGGACCCAAATGAAGGTCGCAAATACACATAACTTATCAGGGAGGAAGACCGTGCATATGAGCTAGAGAACATCTATAAGATGACAACAAGACATCAAGATTACATTAATCCTACAGCAGATGGAAATCTCAGCTAGCGAAGTGAAATTTCATGCTCATCAGATTCAAAAGAGGCATTAGAAAATTGACAGAACAAAATGTACGGAGTCTCTACATGACGATGTGTCAGATTGAGCAGAGCATTTCGCTAGATTGGCACATAAGTAAGCAATCTTCCAACATTTGATGGTTTGAATCATTTAGAGACATTTCTAGCTGAATTTGATAGAATTGTACCAGTACAACAGAGGATGTTAGCACTGGATGAATCCTTGAGAGACACACTGTCTAGATGGTGGGGAGCACACAAGAGGAACATCGCAGGGTGGACACAGTGTTGCACCTTACTGATAGTGCACTTTTTAGATCAAGTCGAAGGATGTGAAGTTAGATATGCAGGTCAGAGTTGTCCTAAGGACCACATGTGAAGTTGTGAGGAGGCTTGGAGCAACATTCCTAAAGAATAGTGGGTGCATAAGTTCATTAACATCATGGATACCATGCCTATCAACTGGTATCTTCAAGCAGAACTACGCCTCATCATTGCAGATTGGTATGGTATGACTCATAACTTTATAGCTACAATTTCATTTGAGAGTCAATACTTTACAGTAGATTAGGATTTAAAAATTATGAGACAAAAGGTCTTTGAGGAGGCACCTAAACCCCCTTTTACCCAAGAAGGAGATGAATCGATTGTGCCTCTTCAACAGTCACATGATTGCTACAATATTAATGTTGATGAGGATGATGACCCGAGGGATGTAAACATTTTAGACACTGAAGGAAAAAGAGAAATAGAAGGACCAAGGATTGAATTACCCTTTGTAGGACAACCCATTAAAATTAAGAAGGTTAATATTGGAATAGAACAAACACCTAAGTTAGCAAATGTGGGAGATTATTAGGATGATGCTATTATTATAAAGATCACAGAACTATTGCGTGAATACCAGGACTTGTTTCCAACCAAGTTCACATATATGAAGGGAATTAAAGGGCCCATGGGAGAGATGAAGATCCCCTTAAGAGAAGATGCAAGACCTATCAAGCATCGACCTTACGGACTGAATCCTAAATATAAGCAGAAAGTTAATATTGAATTGGATAGAATGCTGGAAGCAAGAATCATAGAACCTGTTGAAGAATCTGAATGGATTAGCCCTATGGTGGTCCAAGATAAGAAGTCAGGAGAAATCGGAATTTTTGTAGATTTAAGAAAACTAAATGATGCCTCTCTACATGACCCCTTTCCTACACCCTTTACTGATGAAGTTCTAGATAATGTAGGAGGACAGGAGGTCTACTCATTCACAGATGGATTTTCAGGTTATCACCAGGTTAGAATTTCTAAGGAAGATCGAAATGAGACCATTTTTGCAATATAATGGGGTTCATTCCAATACATTGTGATTCCTTTTGGCTTAAATAATGCACCAACCATCTTTTCCAAGGTGGTGGTCGAAGCACTTAAGGAATTTTTACACAAGTTCTTGGAAGCATAATTTGATGATTGGACTGTCTTTAGCCTACTGAAAGACCACATTAAATGTTTAAAATTGATGTTAGATAAGTGTAGGAAATTCCATATTTCCCTGAATATGAAAAAATTTATTTTATTTTCACCCTTTGGATTGCTGCTAGAGCACATTATGTGCAAGCAGGGGTTGTTGGTAGATCCTTCCAAAATTCCCATCATTGTTGATCTACCTCCCCCTACTTTGGTCAGACAGTTGTGCACTGCATTAGGACACAATGGATACTATAGAAAGTTTATTAAGGGTTATTCATAGATAACAACACCTATGGAAACACTATTGAAGAAAGATAGTAAGTTCCAATGGATAGAAGAATGCCAACAGATCTTCGACACACTAAAACAAAAAAATGGTCACTCCGCCTATCTTGGTTTTTCCATATTGGAGTAAGGAGTTCAACATTCATGTCAATGCTTCATCCATTGCATTAGGAGCAGCCTTGGCAATAATGAGTTCAAGAGACATCGACCACCCTATATCCTTTTCCAGCAGGAAGATTTCTACAGCTGAAAGGAATTATACTACGATTGAAAGAGAAGGCTTGGATATGGTATATGCACTGCATAATTTTAGACACTATTTACTGGGAGGACATTTTAAGATGTTCACTAATCATTCTGCATTAAAGTACTTAGTCAATAAGTCATTTTTTGGGGGAAGAATATGCATATGGCTACTACTATTCCAGGAGTATGACTTTGAAATAGTGGTCAATCTAGGAAGAATGAATAAAGGACCTATTCACTTATCTAGGTTAGAACATGGTGAGGAACCTACTAGTCTGGAGGATATGCTGCCAGATGCACAGTTGTTGGCCATCAAAAAATTTGATGATCACTTTGTTGAGGTAGTTCAGTTCCTATCCACAGGAATGGTACCTCGCGAGTACACAATCATTCAGAAGAAACAGTTAGTAGTCCGCTTTGTCGACTTTCAACTTATAGCTGGACAGTTGTATAAGATGGGACCAGATGAGATCTTGAGGAGATGTGTTATGGAGGAAGAAAGACCATTGATTCTTGCAGAAGCACATGAAGAAATCACAAGAGGACATTATGTAGGAAAAGCAACAACGAAGAAGATTCTCAAAGCTGGCCTCTGGTGGCCTACTCTACATAAGGATGCTAAAGAATACTGCATAGCCTGTGATGTGTGTCAAAGAGTAGGAAAGCCTTCTTTAAGGGATGAGTTCCTTTGGTGCCACAATTAACATTACAAATATTTGATAAATGGACCATTGACTTTGTGGGACCTATTAACCCACCAGGAAGGCGCACAGGAGTGAGATACATTATCATTGCGACAAAGTATTTGACCAGATGGGTAGAAGGAAGGGCAGTTAAGGAATGTAGTGAAGATATAGCTACACAACTCATCTTTGAGGATATTATCACCAAATTTAGTTGCCCAAAGATTCTCATGAGTGATCAAGGAACACATTTCATCAACAAAACTATTGAATCCTTGACTTAGGAATTTGAAGTTCACCATCAAATGAGCACTCCCTACCACTCACAAGCGAATGATACAATCAAAGATTTTAATAAGATCTTGGAGACAAAACTGAATAAGATCTGCAGTGTCAACAAAGATGACTAGGATTTAATAATTCCAGCAGTATTATGGGCTTATCGAACGACTTGCAAGAAGTTGACAATGCAGACCCCATTTAAGTTGGTATATGGCTTGGAAGCAGTGGTACTTATGGAATACTTGGTTCCTAGTTTAAGAATTACAAAATTCATAGGTATGGATGACATTGGCGCCCTCCAGGACAGGATTTTGCAGTTGCTAGAGTTAGAGGACGACTGGTTTATTGCAATATTTCATTGGCAGGTACAAAAAGAAAGAGAAAAGGATTATCATGACATACATATCAAGAATAATGCATTCAAGAAAGGATATTTGGTACTTGTGTATAACAACAAGTTCATGAAGCATCCATGGAAGTTCATGACACATTGCCTAGGGACATTTGAGGTTTCCTATGTTACAGAAGAAGGAGCTGCATAGTTGAAGACCCTTAATGGAGAATGGAAGGATGGATTAGTGAATGGGAGCTGGTTGAAATTGTATTACGACAACTAACTACCTCACAACTCTCAGTAAAATGAAAGGAATAAGGGTCTAGGTACTAGGTGCAGTTGAAATTGGGTACTAGATACATAAAATATAGTCTGCACATGATAAGGAGGGTCAAAGAAGAAAACACCGATTGTTTTGCGCAGTCTGCAGCTGAAGTAAAATAGAAAGTTCAATATTGCAGTGACTCAGGACAAGTCACATGTGAGTGTTGGGGGCCTGTTGGCCCTTGGTTATGTAAGGAAGTGAATATTAAGGAAGAAAGGTGAAGTATGAACTATGCGGAAGGCACATAAACCAAGGAGGGTTCGAAGTGGTTAAATAAGTAGAAAAGTGTTGGAATATTGATTGTTGTCATTCATGTCAACCCTAGTCATGGGTTTTGGACCGCAAGATTGATAAAGGTATTTGGACATGAAGGAAAATGCACATG
>JASDQU010414583.1:0-10384 GCA_032191745.1 Picea mariana
AACATCATCAAATTTTAAAGTATTTGAACCAGAGACAGAGTTACTTACAGCCATGACCAAGACATTCCAGCTTTCTGGCAATGAGCACAAGATTAGAAGAGCCCTAACCTCATCATCAAAGTCCACTTTTACAGAACTTAGTTGATTAGTAACCGTATTAAATTCATTTAAATGACCTGCAACAAACCCACCTTCTGACATCTTCATATTAAATAATCTCTTCATTACAAATACCTTATTGTACGATGAGGGTTTTTCATACAATTTGGCCAACGCATCCATCAAACCTTTCGTTGTCTTTTCTTTCGAGATATTGAAAGCCACCGACACTGCTAGGCTCAGTCGTATCATTCCTAGAGCCTTTCTGTCAAGAATCTCCCATTCTTCGTCCTTCATGGCCGCCAGCTTCTTTTCTACTCTGCTCAATGGTAGGAATAGATCCTTCTGATATAAATAATCTTCCATCTTTATCTTCCATAATTGGTAGTTTTGGCCATTAAATTTCTCAACCCTAAACTTTCCATCTTCCGACATTGCTCCCACTCGAACTAGGAACCCTCTTTTCCTGTGAGTTACCTTACGCTCTGATACCAGTTGTTAGAAAAACATGACCGCAGAGTAATAAAATAAAACAAATGTGGAAACAAAACATAGAAGATACACAATACAAGAGAGACACAGATTTACGTGGTTCACCCAGTGTGGGCTACGTCCACCAGAGAAATTGTCAGGTCCTTTCTTTATTATTATCCAGCAAAATGAAGGGATACAACCTACAGCAAAACCCACTGTAACTTCCTCTTCTTTCTCTCTCAGTCTCCTCTCTCAGAATACAATACTCACCAACATACATAGCTGCAATACATTTCCCTCATAAAAGAGGGTTTCCTTCTAGGGAAAAAAACCCTAACATAATCTCCATCGTTAGATCTGCGACCTTATAATGAACGGTCCAGATTTACAATGAAATTACAATATACTTTTACAAGTCAATTTTTTCTTCGGGGACTTTGCCCCCGAAACCCCGCTGGGGGCCCGCTTGCCCCCAGAACCCCCTCTGCACTCCCCCACGTGGAAGAGGGTACATACTTCTGGGGTGTAAAGACTTCATGGGGTATAAACACGGCTGAAAGTAAAAGACCTCTAAATCAGGAAGATAATCAAGCTCCACAACCAACAGTATCTTGTAGAGTTGTCTTCCCAAAAAAATAATGAGACTACGAGGTCTAGACTCATATATAGAATGATGTTTCCACATATATGGTTGTATTAAAATAACATCACAAACTTCAAGTGGAGCAACAACAAACAATACCTCATCTTTGAAAGGCTTGATGTTTTAGGGCAAACGACATTATTGACTGACACAGATCTCTCGTACTTGAATTAGCCAACCAATGTTGTATGGTTGTAGGTCATGTGGTGTTAACGACAACTTCACCCTCTTGATGACCTTTGCTGAGATCAAGTTCTTTTGGCTCCACTATCAACAATGAAATGTAGTGGAGTTCCATTCACCCACGTCTGTAAGAGGAAGAGGCACTCACCTTACTCTAGCTCCTTTGGTTCATTTGGATGGACCTTTGTGGTAGCGATAGTGACATTGGGTTCCACATCAATAATCCAATTCCCCTTGTCTATCTCTTAATGAGAGTCAAAACCAGGGTCTGACTCTGAGACTTTCATTTCGACCACCAATGATTGCTTTGAGAAACATTCATCAATTTTGTTCCAAGGGATTTTGTAAGGCTAAAACCATTTCCCAGTGCCCTTTTTCATCTTCCCATTACCTTTCTTTTCTTATGGATTGGATTGGTTATCCTGAGGTTTTTTATCCTTACTTTGTCCTTTGCTCTCTGAGTAGCGGTTTCACTTCCCATGTTTCGATTGCGACAAATTTGCAGACCCACACTCCTGCTTATCCTTTTGCTTAATGTATTTCTTTATTTTGACAGTTTATCGATAAGCAACTCCCAGTGATGAGATGCCCAAGAATTCCATCTCTATTCCAAAATGTTACTATGTATTCCATTATAGTATTTTAGAACCAGGTGTTTCTCGAAGTCTCTAATACCCAGCTTTCTACGCAAGGTATGGAAGCTATTAGTGTAGTCCGACACCATTTGGTCCTACTCCTGATGCAAATTTGTCCATCTCGTGTACTAGTCGTCCTAGTTTCCAATTGTAGCATCCCCAACCACCTGCTGGATTATGCCACTTAAAATTTTGAACTCTGATGCTAATTTAATTCATAAAAATACTCTACAAATGTACATATTCGAACCAAATAGTAACAAAAATGTACATGCATCTTACACAGGAAAAAACCATGAAAATAAAGGCATAAATATTAACACAACACATAAATTAACACACAATTGACACTTATCTTTGATAAAAAAGAACACCAACTGTGTGTAGGCCTTACACGTTCCTCCCAGCCTTAGACCACACTGATCAAAACTCTTGGGTCACCCTTGATCTAGGTATTAAATCCACCTAGGCAAGGGAATCCTAACCCAAGCTAAGGTCTCCCAAACAACATAAATCTCAAACTCAGGTGCCAACTCAAGCTAATAGCCTATATTCCCTCATTCCCTACATGCCTGTCCCACCCCAAGAAGTGTTCCCCTTATCTTCTCAATGGCCCTTTGGTTGCCCCACTTACCTTCTGAGGCTTCAACAATAGGTCAAACAGGAAGTATCAGAGCCCTGTAGTTGCATCTTGTCACCTCGGGAATTAATTCCTAGCAATTCTCTCACCTAGAGAGAATGCTCACGGGCCTGACAACCCGCTTCTTCAATAGTTCACGGGCTTGAAAACCCAACTCTTCTTCTCCAAATATTTCCAGGTACATGTATGATCCAGGTGGATATCGGTGGCCACCCAACTTTTCCAACTGGCCCAAAACATGTTTTTGACAATTTTGGTAATTTACTATTTTTAGCAGTTTTTAACTTCTGGGGCCATTTTGAGGCCCTAAATGATGTTTTTTTTTTTATAAAACGGGGAGAAACATGGATCGTAGATCATGTTTCTTATCCAAAAGTTGTTTTCCTCGAATAGATCTTTCCAATGAGCTATCATACGCCTAAAATGGAGATCGTATGCAAAAGTTATGACCCCGAGAAGTTGATGCACCAACTTACCCAAACGGGGCCCACATGACTTTTGGTGCTTCATCTCCCAGGGCCAGGTTTTTGGATGTCTAGGGTTTTTGACATTCCTGCTTATTGTAAAAAGGCCTTTAGAGCCTCATTGTAATCATCTTCTCACGGATGCGAGTAGCCTTCACATCTCTTCTCAGAGATAACCTACCACCATTCTAGCGAGTCTTTCACTCTGTACTTTTACAGTCTCTGTACATTTATTTCATGAATAGAAATCGTGTATTACTGTATATCTGTGACTTTTGTTATATTTCTGCTATATCTCTTTTATTTTGTTGTCTCTCTTGCAATATCTCTGAATATTTCTGTGTTATATCTCCGCTCTCATTTCTTGCCGAAAATAATCCGGATCAGTGGTATCAGAGCATGTTGCTCTTGATCGTTTTCAATGCATGTCCCCGACAAGGTCTGAGTATAGAAAGTTGGGTCTCGAGCTTGTCTCTCTTGAGGACAATCGCTCTCGCACACCCAAGAAACCCTCAATGGTGGAAGAAAAGAAAAATGACGGAGCAGACGATCCTATCAGTCTGTTGCTTGAGCAAGCTCTCACGTGACAAAGGGACGAAATGATGGAGAATTTTTCCCACATCCTTCAACGCTTACCGATAGCATCAGGTGCATCTTCATCAAGTGGCCACTTTGGAGGCACCTCGCCTTTCAAGGTACAGGTTAATTTTGATATTCCCGTATTTGAAGGTCAAATAGATGCAGATGCCCTAGATAAATGGTTAAATCTGCTAGAAGGTTATTTCTCTATTCATAATTTTTCCGACAAGGAACATATCACCTTCGCACTCCTTAAGGATCTCCCCCATGTAAAACATTGGTGGGAAACTTACTGGGAGCAGAGTTCCAGAGAGGAGTCTGGAATATATGGGGCTGAGCCCACTTGGGATTTTTTTGTGGATGCGGTAGAGGAACAGTACTACCCTGTTGGCAACTATGAGGACTAGTACATGAGATGGACCACACTACGGCAAGAGAGGGGCCAAGCAGTTCTAGAGTTCACCAATACCTTCAATAACTTGCGCACCAAGCTAGGTATCAAAAACTCTGAATGACATTTGGTTCTGAAATACCGTGGGGCTCTACACAAATACATCCAAACTGAAATGGATTTTATGGACATCTCATCACTCGGTGCTGCCTATCGATATGTTGTTAAAATCGAGCAGAAATTTAAGAACCAGAACAAACGGGAGTTTGGGTTTGCAAATCCACAACAACCAAAGCATGACAAAGACAGCCCTAACAAACAGTCTCCCAAAAACCAGTCCAAGACACAGGAAAAGAAGGGTCACGGGAAGACAAAGAAGGACACTGGAAAATGGTGCAATTTCCACAAAAGCCCCTGGCACAACACCAATGAATGTCTCTCAAAACAGTCATTGGTGGCCGAGATCAAAGACAAGGAGTCGAACCCTGATTCAGAATCTGATTCAGAAAATAATGGGAAAAGATAGATCATTGACGCAGACCCCACTGCTATTGTCGCGACCACAGCAATTCAACCAGAAGAACCAACATATCCTGAAGATGGGGAGCACCTTTTTCATTCACAGATGTGGGTGAAGGGGACCCCGATGCATTTTATTTTTGATAGCGAAAGCCAAAAGAACCTTATCTCAACAGAGTTCGTCAAACAGTTGGGATTGTCGACAACACCACACCCGCAACCATACAGCATCAGGTGGCTTCGCCAAGGACGAGATCTTCATGTCAGCCAGCAGTGTCGATTTTCATATGGCATCCAACCCTTTAAGGATGATGTATTATGTGATGTTGCCCCACTGGATATCTATGATGTTCTCTTGGGCCAGCCATATATGTGGAAACGCCATGCTATCTATGAGTCTCAACCTCGTAGTGTCATTGTTACTCTGGGGGGTCATCTTTATAGGATACCAGAGGTAGTTCCAACTACTTCCCCACCTAAATAGTGCTGCAAGGTAGTATCTCATACTACAAAATTCATCTTCTCCACAATCTGTTCAAAAGGTGAACAGAAGGATACTGCAACCACCAAAGCTTCATCCCAAGCACCTTCTATCCAACAGAAGAAGGTCGACAAGGTTGCAACAAAGAACAAAGATTCCTTCTGCACACAGTCATCTAAAATATCCGGACTGGTTAAAAAGGTCCAAACCCTCTAGCCAAAGGTTCGTGATAGCCTTCAACAAGCTAAGCAACGCCACTTCTCCAGCAAGGCAAGCAGATCACCAAGATTCAGATTCAGCAATCGCTTTCCCCTCTCGCCCGGGAACTCAATGCAATGGAGAAAATTGCTTCCTAAGGAGGGAGGATTGATCCAGGTGGATATCGGTGGCCACCCACCTTTTCCAACTAGCCCAAAACATGTTTTTGACAATTTTGGTAATTTACTATTTTTAGCAGTTTTTAACATCTAGGGCCATTTTGAGGCCCTAAACGATGTTTTTTTTTATAAAACGGGGAGTAAAATGGATCATAGATCATGTTTCTCATCCAAAAGTTGTATTCCTCAAATATATCTTTCCAACGAGCTATCATATGCCTAAAACGAAGATCGTATGCAAAAGTTACGACCCCGGGAAGTTGATGCACCAACTTACCCAAACGGGGCCCACATGACTTTTGGCGCTTCATCTCCCAGGGCCAGGTTTTTGGATGTCTAGGGTTTTTGACATTCCTGCTTATTGTAAAAAGGCCTTCAGAGCCTCATTGTAATCATCTTCTCACAGATGCGAGTAGCCGTCACATCTCTTCTCAGAGATAAGCTACCAACATTCTAGCGAGTCTTTCACTCTGTACTTTTACAGTCTCTGTACATTTATTTCATTAATAGAAATCATGTATTATTGTATATCTGTGACTCTTGTTATATTTCCACTATATCTCTGTTATATTGTTGTCTCTCTTGCAATATCTCTGAATATTTCTGTGTTATATCTCCGCTCTCATTTCTTGCCGAAAATAATCTAGATCAGTGTACATGTACAGTAACCAACCGGGTATGGATGATATCTCAATGAGTGAAGGAATGAAGATTGAATGATAGGAAAATGAACTAAGTTCAAACTATATGTATGCATGTTCCCAACTTGACACTTGTCATGTTGGGAACTACCTTGGGCCCAGTTGTCCCCGTCCTTAGAATCTAGGATAAAATAAATATCCATACTTTATGCTTTAAGGAATATTAATATAATATTCCTTTGGGCTTAATCCCCTGTAGTGTTGGATTACTGAGAAGGGGGGTGAATCAGTAATAGAGAAATTTAATCATTTTTAACCACAAAATGTCAGTGTTATATCAATGTAGAATTATCATCCAATAGTTGCATAGTAAATAAATAATGAACAAATAAGAAATCATACACATACACAGTACACCAGTTTTTTTACATTGAAACCCAAAGCAGGAGAAAACCACATAATGTGTTTTCTTATGTGTATTTAATAATTACATTCAATGGAAGCACCAACTTCCTTTGTTTTCCAGTTGCAACTCGAAGGAGGCTCTGTTGGCATCCATATTAATCACTATCTTTTATTTACAAGCTGCCTACACAAGGTTTTTGAACCCTCAATACTTGTCGCAACTTAAAAAAAAAAACGACACCATTATCTTTCGCTTTTGCATACCTGCTTTTCGTTTTCATTTTCACGACTGCAAGCGCGAAAACCCACAATAAGAATTCATTTTGATTACATTAAAATGATATTTTGGATTGTCATGAACCTATTTGTTTATGTGATTATAACTCTTTGACCTCAAAACACACCACTGGTCACACATTTATCAAAACACCAAATATTTATGGTTTTGATTATTATTAATATGATGTTGATTTACAAAAGCTTTGATGCAATGGTTTGATTGAACGCATCAATTTTTGGGACAAATCGTGGTTATATGATAATTCATTTGACATGTTGATTAAAATCCTTTTGGATATGCACTGTTATGATTTGAATGTACAAAGGCGTCGTTGGTTGTACAGCCCGACATGATATTCTTGCGTGATTCCAATTTACTCCACCATCCTCGCACACATAAGCATTAACGCTCTGTCTTGCATTTTGGGTTGCCTTTGCTTTGTGTTGGGGAAGCTTCAGGAAAATGGTTATGTGTCTACCCAAACCCTCTCGCTAATTACCTTTTTGATTTTGTGCTATTAGCTATGACTCCTGTAGTGCGAATCGAACCCAATGGTGTCCAAACTTTGTTGTTGTTTGATAACACCCGAGAGGACCTAGAGAGGAATGGTTGGCGGGTTTTTATTGAGAAGTTCGAGGGTTTCAACCTGGTAGTTGCTCAACAATTTGCAATAACATTCGATGGATGCAGAGCCAAAATTGGCGACCTCCAGCTCGAATTGAACGAGAATTTCATTAGCTCATCCACTGGTTTGTCAGCCGAGGGACAAAGATGGTTTAAAAATTCAAAGGTTGATGAAGTACCCTAGCCACTTTTGTTTACTTCAAGGAAGATCAATAGTTGCGACAAAGGTATGCCCTTTATAGCTCTTAAGTCTAGATGGCATGATTTGTTGGATATTATTAAGCAGTTCATTACATCTGAGGGTAGATACGGTCTAGTTTTCCTATACCACCTTCGGTTGCTCATGAGTTTCATATATTTTCCCTTAAATATGCCACATTTTCTCCTTAGGAGTTTATATAAAATGGCTAAGCACTTCAAAAGGGAGAAAGCCGACTCCAGCCTCTTCCACCACTGTTTAATTAAAATTATTATAGTTCATCAGTTAAGGTTGAATGGCGATTGTTGGGACGCGTTCTTGTTGAGCAATGGTTTTGCCAGTCCTGAAATAGGACAAGTTGACAAAACTATTGTTACAGAAACCCTTGTCAAGCCTGTCATTCCCCCTCCTACACTCTTGCCTTCTGTTGAACCCTTGACCTACCCGAACACTACCCAACCTGACACCCTGCCTGACTCATGTCCAAAAGACGATGGTAAGCTTGTTAAGAGGTCTACAAAGAAAAAGGGTAAAAGCAACAGTGATATCAATTGCAAGGGTAAGAAGGCTGCGTGTTGGGTTTCACGGTGTGCTTGTAATAAACCTAAAGAAAACACAGACCAACAGCCAATTCTATTAAGTGAAGATTCTGATTTTGAAATCGAACAATTTCTGACCGAAGAGTATCCATACTCATACGACCTTTGTTCAGTTAAGCCCTATGACTTTGTGATGAACCTCCCGTCGTGTCTTAGAGATGACCCCAACTTCCCTGGGATCAAACTCGATAGTGTAACTGTTGGTAAATTAAGAAGTTCCTCATCTGTGAATACACAGCCTGTTCAACCACAGTGCAACGGATGCAAGTCGTGGCTCGATCGATATTATATAGACGTCCCTTTGCTCCAATCTTGGATCAAGTCCTTGGAGGACCGAGTAAATGTGCTAACCAAAGAAAATGATAGGTTGCAAGATAATGATAAAAGGAAGAATACCATGGGCTCTGTTGTCTTTAAAAATGTAGAAGCGGCCACTGCCATTGTCAATTCAAAAATAGCTTGATCAAAACGAATCCCTGAAACCGAGGTATGATATTTCAAGAGTGATTTTAAAATGATTTTGTTTGTGTTGAATTAGCATATAGTATTTGTTGGCTCAAATCGCATCCATTTATGTTTTGATTGAATGAATAAAACACGATTATGTTTATAATAATAACTAGCTACAGAATTGTGAGATTCTGTAGCTAGTCATTAAAATTTGAATTTTTTGATTTTACAACTAAAATAAAATCTGAAATCATGCATTCTTGTGCATTTACAGGTACATACGAATTTTAAAGGAAATTGGATTATTAGTGGAGTTTCTGAACATTCTATTTCCTTACATGGTTTTAGATTAGGCTTTTAGTTTTAGACAGGAATAGGAATTTGGGAGATTGTATTTTCCACGATTTTTGGAACAACTTTGATAATTTCCACAAGGAATGCTTTGATCCTGTGGCCTTTATATATGTATTATTTTTGTAAACAAAGATCATCGCTGCCTGGGGAAAAAACGATGGATTTGTGATTTTCACACTTGAATGAAATATGATATTGGTTGCAGCTTTATCTTTTCCATATTGTGGTTTTATTCAAGTTAAGATTGTTTCAATTTGTAGTTAAGACTATTATTGCTTTCGTTGTTATGGTTTACTACAGATTCGGATTGATATAAATTTATATGTATGATCCATGTTCATGTTTCAGATTTATGACACAGTAATCATTTTTTTTAAACCTAGGATTAAGAGATTTATCTTTATCATTTGTTGAACATTCATGCACAAGTTTTCACAGCAGGGTTTATCTTAATGTGGTCACTTGTGAAATTGTAAGATTGGTGTCACTATATCTCTCATTTGTTCTGTCGTTAGCATTCAAAAGCGTTACTGCTTCATGTTTACGAGAAGCATTGGTAAAATTTGATGCGGGTTGGTCTCATCAAACAGCAAAAGTAGATGCTACGCACAGGACACAAATGGATATGCAGTTACAGGTCAGTTTGCTAGTTTCATTTTAATAGTTTAATTAATATAAGAATTTTCTGTAGTTTAGATACACAGTACAGATTGTTATTTTTATTTCTTAGCTAGATAGCTACCTTTTTATTTCCAGTTCATAAAAGTTATAAAAAGTCAAAAATACTAGCTTCGCTGGCATAAGTCTATTCATATATGCTTTTGCAGATTTCAATCAAAACCTGCATTTTTTTAATACTGTAAATATAATAGAAATATAAATATATCAATACATTATACATTTAATAAGTAGGATTACTATTTTATAAATATAAATTAGCGAACTATGAAAATATATTAGACTTGTATATAGTTTGCAGCAGTTGTTTTTCACTTAGATAGTTTCTTTAGTTTAGTTTTTTTACTTTCCTAGAACTTAGATCAGCCAACGGAGCCACTAAACCCGTCGAAGTGGATTAATCTAAACGGCTTGGGTTATTTAGACAACCTCAGACCGGACTCACTCCTCCAATTGACGAGTGGTCAATTTCGCCTGTCAACAAATGGCACTATAAGGAGGGATGACTGACAAGTTGGCCTTGTAGGAGCCTTTATTTTTAAATGTATTCAATTTCCCCATGCCTCCCCAAATCACTGTGTTGGAACATGCTTTCAACTTCTCATTACCTAATGTTCCCAACGAGACAGTCTCTCGCTTGTCCAAACTCACCTTTGATGGTGGAGGCAA
>JASDQU010414588.1:0-10362 GCA_032191745.1 Picea mariana
GTTCGCTCCATGAGATCCACCCGTTCCCCTGTTGTCATATGCCTCTGGACCTTTCCCTTTGTGACTCACGTCCATCAACATTGTTGCTATCTTTGTCTGGTTTTCATCTACCTTCCTCAAGGTCTCAGCTATCACGGCCTGGTCCCTACGGTGTGTTTCTTGGTTCTCTTGTATGTAGGTGACCAATTTACTTTCTGTCTAGTTTATGGACTTGTGGAACTCTTGTGCCAAGAATGCTAAGCCCTGTGGCTCAACGTCATCACCTGAACCCTCCATCTCGGCTTCTGTTTCACTTGTCTATTTCTTCCTTCAACCCATATAGATACCACTGAACTTCTGCATGCGCTAATCCTCACAAGATGGGAGGATCAGAGCTCTGATACCACTGTAATGTTCCCAAGCCAATTTTTTCGCTTGGGAACACTAGCTAACCACTGAATTAACTGTGTGTTTGTTTGTGTATGTAGGTTGGCCTCTTAGATTTCGGCCTTAGGGTTATTTTTAGTTATTCAGCACAATTCATGAAGATATACTCAATACTATGCAAGATATAATCAATACACAAGATATGGAACTCCAAAGCACAGATCTGATCTTTTTATTAAGAAGAGCAAGAACTTGATACAATATAGAAGCAGATCTAGAATAACATCAGATGGCTCCAAGATAAAAGATATGAGCTGCTACAAAATGCTCCCGACAATACCCAACAAGCCTTGAAAGGTTGAATATGAGATGAAGGACCAAATACAAAATAGCTAGGGTTACGTCCAACCCCCCTAGTTGTTGGCACGTCCTGCTAGATGGATGAGAAGGCCAAGGTTTCGGCCCAGTTGAAGAAGACCTCCAAGTGATGCCAAACTCCACCAAAAGATAGATCATGGCAAGGGAAATCCCTCCCTGAAGTATGAAGCCCAAATGCTGAGTCTTTCTCCTCAGACTGTGCCCTCCTGAAACCCTAAAGTACCAATAATTCAATATGGATGAAGGAAGCCTCCAAAACTCCTGAAACTCTATAGGATGATAGATCGGGCTGCCACAAGTCACCTAGAGAAGTCTCACAATCAGATCTGAGGTATAACCCCCTAGATCTGAGAATATTTGAATCACCAATACGTCCCCCTTCTCTCAAAGCCGTCCCAAATCTGTAGGTAATAATCTAGCCGAAGTAACTCCTCCAAAATACCTCCAAACTGATGAGCAAGGTCCTGCAAGCAAAACCCAAGTGCTAGAATGTCTCAAGGCTCTTTCACAATGCTGGATCGAACTTCTCCTTATGCAATGGTGCGCCCCTGCTAGAAAACCCTGAATGGTACGGCCCTGCTGCCCTCCTAGATCGATGATGGAACCTGTGATGAGTGTAGAATGGTGTGGGTGGAGTATTTCATCCCCGAGACCAAGCTTGGAACAAGGTGAGTGGAATCTTTCACCACTGAGTTGTTCTCTAGGGTTTATAATCTCAAAACCCTCAAAACTATGTGCTGAAGAGCTCAACAAGCAAATACCAAATATCCAAGATAAGTGAAAGGTGTGCCCTAGCCTTTCCTCTATACTTCACTTCTATTTCCCTATTGAGTTAGTTTAACCCCTAGGTTCAACTCCTACTCAACCTCTAGCGTTCTAATTCTTCATTTACTTTTTATCCTTTTTCCCTTTTTCCATTTTTCCCAAGTCAACTTCAAAATATAACAATTGAGTTAGCTCACTTTTCCCCATGCTGTATGGGACTATGGTCTAGTGGGGATGTCTAGACCACTAAGTCTTCCCGGACCTCTTCATCAAGAGGTGGGGGACATTACAATAAGCCTCATGATGAGGGCACTTTCACAAAGATAACCACCTCCAAAACAAAATAAAATACTTGGTCAATGAAATAGGGAGAATCTCCAAGGTATGAGTGAGTATGCCATGCATAAAGCTCCATGAAGAGGTTGCTTCCCAAATAAATGTGCAAATGCCAAGTGTAATGCTTGAGTGCTTCTTCTAGAAGTCCTTTGACCAAGAAATAATATAAAATATCTCCATGAAGTAGTGTGCCCTTGGTCTTTGAGCTTCATTGACCCTTTGAATGGAATATAGCAATAAAATAATCCCTCAAACAAGTGTGCCCTAGCTTTGTGTCCACTTAGTCTTGATTAATCATTAAACAATATAATATTCCTTCCTCAACTGCACCCTAGGAAGAAGTGCCTTGTGTCCACATAACAACCACCATCTCAATAAAATATCCATGCATGCAATTGTCCTTGAAGAGAGAGAGAGAGAGAATGCACTCTTAGTATTTGTACAATTTTAATCACCTTTGACCAAGTCAACCATGAAAAGACCTCCATAGAGTGCACCCTAGGTTCTTGTGCAAACAGATCTTCATCAAATCCATCTCATCACCTCAAAAAGTGTGCAAATGGACCTCCTTTGACCAAGTCAAACCATCACTAGTCACTTCAAATGTGTGCAAGGTGTGAACAAGGTTATGCAAGGAGTGAATATGTCCTCATAGTGGAGCACACCACCCAGGGATGTGTGCATGACTGGATAAGGTGGATGAGGTGGATGGGTGAGATGGAGGGTCAAAACCCTAGGGCATATGAGTAATTAACCTCCCAAGTCAACTCAAGGCTCAACAACCTCCTCAAATCTCAAGCCAAAGGATAAGGATGAAGCATGAGGGATCTAACACATGTGAACAAGGCTAAGATGGGGTTAGGCCGAACTAGCTTTCTTGTGTGTTGCCTTAACATATGTGCCAAAAAAGGGGGAGTGCTTAGTCTCATGTGCACCACATAGACTTTAAATTATAACCCCTAGTGACAAATTAGCAAGTGAAACTTAGGGAAAATGCCTTTATGAATAATTAGAGCATTAGAGTACTATTAGGCAAGGAAAATACTTAGGCACTCAACCTAAGGTTTAAGACTTAACTAAAATATCCTGAACCATTTAGGTGTGCTCAAATTGGGAAATGTAGAAATATGAGAATTGAGGAGTTAATAAGGTATAAAACTTAAGGAATTATAAGTTAAAGTTGCTATGCACCTTCTAGGAGATGGAGTGAAGTGAAATGTAGGTGTAAATGTGACCTTTACCTAGGTAAAAGGTAAAAATGTGATAAGATCCTCCATGATGCCATGTAAGCCTCCAAAGGCATGTCTCTGTGATCCGGTGTGCGGGCCTACAGCATCCAACCTATGGGCTTCTTGCCCCATGGAAACCTGAGCTAGGCTTGTTCTCCCAAAACTGGCCACCCCTTGCAAAACAAAAGGGTACGCCCTCCAAAGATATCAAGTCAAAGATATCATGACAAGTTTAAACCACATCTAATAAGCAAGGCACCTAAACATGTGCATCAAAACTACCTCATCAATTTAAACAAATGCTCAAAAACCCTATACAATTGACCAAGTTTAAGTATGGGAGGGGTGTCATAAAAGTCCTATTGGGTAGACCAAAGCCCTCAAGTAGGGGATGTTCCCAAGGATGGCCTTTCAAGGCTATGTAGTGGATGATGAGGTGGAAGGGGTTTAGACTTCATAGGTCGATGAGCTTCATGACATACAAGGGCTCGTATTATCTCATTTATGAGTGCCTTTGTAGAGGGTGTGTGGTACCTTCGTTAGCGATGCACTTTTTCCAAGCCCATCTTCTTGTCGTTCTTTCTTCTTTCATGTTTTAAGGAACAAGTTGAAGGCCACTATCCTGGCTTGGTGTCCAGATAACAACAATGTCATTCACAAATACCTTGCGAAAATGAGAAGGTCAGCACATGATGAGACCCCCTTTCTCTCAGTTGTGTAACTAAGAGCCATTACCCTGGCTTGGTAACTAGATGATGGTAATGTCATACCGCTAAATACTCATGATCATAATAGGTCAACTCATGATGAGACCTCCCATCCTCCAACTAACCGCTAAAGCATTCATTATCATTTATTTTTGTAGGTCCCCCTTTTCTTACAGAGAAGCGTTTCATTGCTTTCTTGGGGATCCTTAGGTGAAGCATCTAGAAGGTCTATATCTAGGCTTTTATCTTTTTAGCCAACAACAATCCCTCTGGGCCTTCAGCCCCTTCTTCCCATGAAATGAGGTACATGCCCTTCTTGGGTCACTACAATCAAAGGGCCTAGAAGAGGGCAGTATGATGGGAATGTAATGAGCGGAAAGTGGTAAGTATGGTCGGGAATGGTACGACAACCCCTCAAGGGACCCCTAGTCACAAACCTTCCCCAAAGGTTGGTCGCTTACTAGGAAATCTATGACACTCACCAAGGTGAAACAAGGTCAAAAGTATAATGTCAAAGTAGGTGTTCTATAATCAAAAGTAGCTCAAATACAGCATGGTTAAATGCCTTAAATATTAGGGTGACTACCTGCCACAATACCTGACTTGGACCGCATGGAGCAAGACTCATTTGGCTTCCAGAAGCTAGCTGGTGTGGTGGATGCGCTGACAATGGATCAGAATTTGGTGATAGAGTGGGCTTCCATATATGCAAGTGGACACTATTGGTCATGTGGTCTCTCGGCACTCCATATCTACAACCTGAGGGCCTCGAGACATGATCTCCTTAGTTATCCCACAAAATGGGGATAACAATAGGTAAATGACATACGACCTATTCATTTTCCTCTGAATCTAAGTGGACGTGGATGATTGCCAAAGTGGAGACTATCAGTTTCTCAATTCTTGGAGCACTGTCACCTTGTTCTGGAGCTTGGCCTAGGATTTCCATGTCCCATAGCAACTTGACCAGAGTTTCGCATTTCTTATCAATGAACTCCATACGTGCCAGGACTTCTTTGAACTGAGCTCCTATCTCCTTCCCTAGTTGTTTGTCTATGGCCATGTTTTGCTTGGAACTCTGCTCTTCCACTTGTTGGGCTACTATAGCCTTTGTTTACTAGTAGAGATCAATCTGCTTGAAGTATTTAGTATCTCGACTATGGGAGGACCCCATGTCTATATCCAGAACATAATATCAGCTAGGAGTTGGCTTAACTTGCCTGGGTCAATCATGAGCAGACCTATCTTCCATTGGAGCCTTCCCCTTGAGCCTCTTGTCAAGCATGCTTGAATACCATGAGGGAGATCATACCTTAACCTTAGCAGAGAAGCTTGAGCCTCGAATCAGTTGGAAAGAAAGGAGAATAGTGAGAGGACTCGAGCAGTTCCCCTTGAGAACCCTTTCCCTGTCTAGGGGATATATGAAAAACCAATAAGTCACAGCCAAGAAGGACATGTGTCTTCTCCCACTCCTCGCAATCAGTCTCGGCTTGTGCACCTTGAGGCCTCCAAGAGACTCTACGATGGCTCTCGTCTTGTCCATTGTACCTGGGATACTACTCTGCTCTGTGAGCCAATGATTCTACCACTAGCTCAAATGATATTGCATCCTTTCACAACTTGACCTTCTCCTTCTCGTGATCCTTCATTCAATGCTCAAATCATGCATACAGAGCATCTATCCAACCTTCATGCCCACCACAAATGGCGTCATCATGTGTTGACGGCCCTTATCAACCCATCCAAGGAGAGGAGCGCTCCATTGACTTGGCCCTTTATTGTTAGTTTAATGTACACTATTGGAAGATGAGCTTCTTGAAGAGCGCACTAAGGAATGAGGTTACACTTGGCATGTACTTACACTTGTCCTTGCATGTTTTTGGAGAGGAACACCCATTATAGCACATTGTTCTCTGAGATCCTCATTGTAGGGGCACATATGTCCATGAGATCCACTTTGTAAGGAGTTGGTTAGCAGTGCCCACCATCTTGAGCAGATATCTTTTGACACGGTGTCCAGATTGCCACCAAATCAGTGCCAATAGGTGTAGAGTGGCTACATCATTTCATATTTGTGGTCATGACAAAAAATATTGTTAGTGACTATAGCTCAAACAGGTATTTCTGCAAGGGTGTCTAGTTATGGAAATCATCATTTAATGTATCCTATGTTTTTTTCTAGCGTTCACTTTATTAATTAATTAATGAAGTGAACATCTTTTATTAAAGTGATTTTTAATTAATAAAGTTCCTAAGTTGGGTCACTTAGTGATTTAATTAAAAGAGTGATTTAATTAAAAGAGAGTCATCGATCTCACGGTTATATCTTGACCGTTGAGATTAGGGATTTGGCTCAAGTCAAAGTTATAAAAGACAGAGAGGGAAAAGGACAAAGACATAGAGAGCATTTATTCACAAGTCACGTGAGTAAGTGAGAAAATCAGAGTTCTGATTTTCAGCCATTGGCGAGAAGATTTCAACAGGAGGATTCAACAGAGAAGACTAGCCATTAATCACAGCAAGTCATATAGCTTGGGCAGGTCGCACGTGTGAGGCCATACAGCTTCAGCAAGCCGCACATGTGAGTCTGTACAATGACGCAGTAGCAGCTAGCCGAGCGTACAGCAAAACAGCCTGCACATGTGAATCTGTACAGGGTCGTACAGCAGATCAGTACAGTCGTACGTACTACGGATCCATATAGCAGCAAGTCGTACAGCAATCTCGGGGGTAGCAGTTGAGGTGATTCTTGGGCTTTCAGTTTTGTTGTTTTTTTTGTATTTTCTCAGAGCCATTTTCCTAGTCAGGGAACTCTTGTAAGTTCTGAAGATATTTTGAATGATGAACTGCTTTAGAAGAGCAGAAAATAATTGTGCATTGTGTGATTTCTTTTCTAGTTTCCGCTGCAAGTAAGAGTTAATAATTCCAGTAAAGTAATCTAGATCTGATCTATTTGCTTAGATTGTTGGTTTTAGAGTAATTAACATGGTATCAAAGCTCTTGCTCTGAGAGAAAAGCAGATCCACTTTATTCAGTGCAGATTATTTCAGCGAGCTTGAAGGACAAAGCTCAAGATAGCCATGTCAATCACCAATGTGAAGGTTGAGGATCGACTTGATGCGGTTTCAAATTTTCTGCCTTGGAAGGCAAGACTGATACTACTCCTGAAGAAGCAAGACTTGTGAGACATCATGTCTAGTGGCATTCCATAGCCAGTAGAGGGGACACAGCCAGATCCGACAGTGCACACACCCCTGGAGAAGAAAGATATAAAAGCACAGAGGGCGATCCTTGAAGCTGTCAAGGATCATCTGATCCCACAAGTGCCAGAGAAAACCAAAGCCAAGAAGATGTTCGATGCCCTAGTATCACTTTTCCAAAGTGATAACATGAATCGAAAGATGATTCTTGAAGCCAAGCTCAGAGAATGCAGAATGACCCACTCCAACAATGTGATCAACTACCTTATGAGGATCACACAAATCAGTGACCAGCTTACAACTATTGGAGAGGTTATATTGGATGCAAAGCTAGTAAATGTTGCTCTGAATGGGTTCACCAAGGCATGGTAACCATTCATCATGGGCATCTATGCCCGGGAGAATCTTCCCAAGTGGGAGAGACCTTGGGATGACTGCATTCAAGAGGAGACTCGTAAAGAGTCCAAATCCGACAAGCAGGGAGGAGGTGGAGGAGATGAAAACTTAGCCCTTGTCAGTAAAACCAAGAAAGGCAAAGGGAAAGTTTTTGTCAAGAAGGGTGAAAGTCAGGGAGAGGGACAGCAGTCTGGGAAAAATAGAGACATGAGCAAGATCAAATGTTACATTTTCCATAAGTTTGCTTCTCAGTGTCCACAAAAAAAAGAAAGGCAAGGGGATGCCCCAGACAGTTGTAGCGGCAGCAAAGACACAGTTGAACGAACTTGCATCAAAGTTCCAGGGTGATTTTTCACTCGTGTCTTGCCTTTCTACCAACACTACTCCTAGCAGTGCACGATACTTGGACAGTGGCGCATCACGCCACATGACAGAGGCTAAAGAGTTGTTCAGCAGTTTATCAGAGGACTCAGAGCTCCACATAGAGCTTGGCAATAATGCCAAGTATGCAATGAAGGTCAGGGGTCGGTGCAATTCCAGCTTGAGTCAGGCGGATCCTTTGATGCCCAGGAGGTACTATATGTACCTGGCCTGAAGAAGAACCTTTTGTCCATCTCAGACATGGAGGACAAAGGTTATGAGGTTAACTTCCGGAGGGGGCAGATGTTCATTCACCGAGAGGGAGCCAATCCAGACATTGCTTTGAGGATTGGAGTCTGGGATGGGAACCTATATAGACTTCAGGGCCAACATGTTCAAGCGTTTATGCACACCAGTGAGAGCTTGTGTGAGTTGTGGCACAAGAGGATGGGACATCTCCATCACAGAGCTCTACCATTATTGAGGCAAATGGTCACTGGTCTTCCAAACTTCAGTCTGAATCATCAAGGGGTGTGCAGAGGTTGTGCTCTTGGCAAGAATGTCATGGCATCATTTCCTAGCAGTGAGACTCGATCCAAAGGCATTTTGGATCTGATATATCCTGACATTGGTGGGCTTATGTCAGTTGTTTCAATGAAGGGCGCATCCTATTATGTGACCTTCATTGATGACTTCTCCAGGAAGACCCGGATCTACTTCATGAAGACCAAGGATGAGGTATTCAGTCATTTCAGAGAGTTCAAAGCTCAGATGGAAAACATGACAAGAAGGAAGATCAAGGTGTTGAGGACAAACAACGGGGATTAGTACACCTCCAATGAGTTCATCGATTTGTGCAAGGAGGCAGGGATCAAGAGGGAGAAGACTATGGCCTACAACTCGCAGCAGAATGGGGTTGCAGAGAGGAAGAATCGGTCTATCATCAGTGCAGTGAAGGCCATGATCCACGATCAGAGTTTTCCTTTGTTTCTGTGGGCCGAGACATGCAACACAGTTGTGTATTTGCAGAATAGGAGCCCGCACCGGATACTGGAGGATAAAACACCAGAGGAAGCATTCACAAGCAAGAGATATGAGATAGGACATCTCAAGATTTTTGGTTTTCCAGTCTATATCCACATCCCTGTGGAGAAGAGGACAAAGTTACAACACTGAGGAGAGAGGGGCATCTTGGTGGGTTACAATGAGGATTCGAAGGCCTACAGAGTCTTCCTGACAAATCAGCAGAGTACGATGGTGAGTCGAGATGTCAAGTTCGAGGAGAACTTAGCATCTAGGAAATCTCAAGATCTACCCACAACTGCAAAGGGACCACAGGAGGTGGCCCAAAGGATGAGCCGAGAGCAGAGACTTCTAATGCGGGGAGCCAGACTCCAGAGGAGAAGGAGCAGGCAACCCCTTTGACTTCAATCAGGAGGCCCAGGTGGTTTGAGAAAACCTTGCGGGGTGCTCGGGAGCATGTTGAGCCTCTTAGGACCACATTCCGGGAGAGCGGGCCTCCTCGGAAGTTTCCAACATATATGGCTTTGATGACCAGCATCATAGACTCAGAGCCCTCCAACTTTGAGGAAGCAGCCAGCCAGCAGGTATGGAGAGATGCCATAGTGGAGGAGCACAACTCCATCATGAGGAATGATGTCTGGGAGATTGTGTTGAGGCTAGAGGGGAAGTCAGTGGTGACGTCTAGATGGCTTTACAAGGTAAAGCATGCAGCAGATGGCAGTGTAGAGAAGTAAAAGGCCAAATTTGTGGCTCGTGGGTTCTCTCAGAGAGGGGGAGTAGATTACGAGGAGACCTTTGCTCATGTATCCAGATACTCCTCTATCCGAGCAGTACTTTCTATTACTTCTGAGATAGGATGGAGCATCCATCAAATGGATGTGAAGACCGCCTTCCTCAACGGAGTCATTGAGGAAGAGGTCTACATCGAGCAGCCACAGGGGTTTGAGGTCCATGACAGAGAGACACATGTATGCAGGCTAAAGAAAGCTCTGTGTGGACTCAAACAGGCGCCCAGAGCCTGGTATGCCAAGATCGACAGCTATCTGCAGGGCATAGGCTTCACCAAGAGTGAGGTAGATCCCAACCTATACTTCTTGTTGGTTCGATCTAAGCCCCTCATCTTGGTGTTGTATGTGGACGATCTCATTCTGACAGGTGCAGAGAGGTTGATTACAAGATGCAAGTCAAACCTGGCATCAAAATTTGAGATGAAGGATATCGAGCCAATCCATTACTTTCTGGGACTTGAGGTTTGGTAGCAATCAAGCGAGATCTTCCTCAGACAGGGGAAGTACACTCTTGAGATCCTGAAGAGATTCGGAATGGAGGATAGCAGACTGATGGCCACTTCGATAGTGACCAACCTGAGGAAGATTGATTCTTCAACTTCAGAGTTGGCAAACCCCAGACAGTACCAGCAGCCAATTGGCTCGTTGATGTATCTGGTCAACACTGACCAAACATTTGCTTTGTTGTTAACACCTTGAGCCAGTTCATGGTGGAGCCGAGGGAGGTTCACTGGGTTGCAGCAAAGCACGTGCTCAGATACTTGCAGGGCACAGTAGGATATGGATTGTAGTACCTTGGTAGAGGCGGTGTGAG
>JASDQU010414589.1:0-10362 GCA_032191745.1 Picea mariana
CCCCCAGCCGGGGGGATCTCCCCCCCGGACCCCGCAGAGGGGGTACCCCCCCTCTGCACTCCCCCGCGTGGAAGAGTATACATACTTCTGGGGTGTAAATACTTCATGGGGTATAGACACGGCTGAAAGCAAAGAACCTCTGCATCAGGAAGATAATCAGGCTCCACAACCAACAGATTTGTATATTTTAACCTTCTATAATTATTTATTGCAAACAAATTCTTAATAAAAACACAAAAGATACAATGGCACACACACACATTACACATGGATTTTACCCTGGAAACCCAAACCAAGAAAACCAACAACCTGTTTAGAGCCGCACTTCTAATATTCTATTCATCATATATATTTATTATTTACAATACGATATACATGATCCAATAACATCCAAAACCCCTAATCCATTGACCTATATTAGTAAAAAACCCTAATTCCTTAACAAGAATTAGAAAACCATCGGCCAAAATCACGTGCCAAAAAAACACTAAAAACGGATGCAAAAAAACGCCAAAAAAAATATTTTCAGGGGCCTTGCCCCCAAACCCATGCATAGGGGGGCTCCTACCCCTTGTGACCCCCACGAAATTAGTACAACACAAACACTAGGTATATTCATGAGCGAATTTCCAATTGGTATTGCATTTACAAGCATTCATTTGTTGTTGTAAGGATGGTCCAAGTACAAACCAATGACCCCCAATCCCATTGCATTGTCTCCTAATTCAAGAATGATTGAGGAATATATAATGAAGAACAAAGGTAGGCTAGATGGAGTAGATATCATTTAAATTAAATATTAATTTGAGTTGTTTAATAATTGGGATTAAAAGAAGAGGGGTGCTTAGAATGATAGTCTTGGCATAAGCCATCCTTCATGGATAGTTGACAAGTTAAAGCATAAGGTAGTCTATCCATTGAATTGAACATTTCTTCTGGTATTACAATACATCAAGTAAACAATTAGAAGCCATATTGTTTTTTCACAATTAGATCCTTGCACTTCATCACTTAGCTCAACCATATACCTCAGATTCATGAGTAGATGGATGTGCTTTATATTCAAAAGAGAAGAATAAATGAAGGAATTGGAAACTAGATTTGAATTCTTGACAAGGTTTTGCACAAACAATTTTTTTGATTGACACCACACATAGTGGGTTGACCTTTGTTAGGAACTCATCTGGATCTACATATACAAAGGGAATCCTAACCATTTTTTGTATGCCTTCTCAGTGATAAAAAACATAGAATTTAAAACTTAGAGTCCCAACAACTATTGCATTGTTAGCTAGTGTTTGTGTGTGAGTTACATTAGACAATAGTGGGAAATTGGTTGGCATATTGCAACCTTTCATACCTATAGAAGAACATGGAGCAGAGAAGTTTTCACTTGGAATTGCAGTGTTAGAACATGCCTTGCGACCATTAGAAGGACATAGGTTTCTATATAAGACAAAGAACGAAGATCAAAGATGATTCAATATAGTATCCATATTGATTAAGCAAGTGAGCTATAAGCCCCTCTTTTATAGATCAACAAGAAGGGATGTATTCATACTATGGATGATATGTTGAGTCACCCACTTCCATGGGTATTCTAAATTTTAGATATACATGTTCCAATTTATTAGGACTAGAAACAAGGATATGCATATGACCCATATTTTGTCCTTGTACTTACAACTATACAACAACCTACTAATATCAATCAAATTCCATTCTTGGACTATACTCTTTGTGGTGGATGGTTATATAGGTTATAACAACTTTTTGTCCCCAATCAGATTAGGCTCATCAAACATTTATTTTGACCTTCAATGACAAACTAGTTCGGTGATTTTTTCAGACATTGTTCTTTATGTAGTCGAAATAAGCTAATAAATTGTAAAATTGAGCTATATCAGTTGTTTCCCATTCCCACCCATCCATGGGATGCTATTTTTATGGATTCTAATTCAGGCCTTCCTATGACTCTCTATAAGCATGATTGCATTTTTTTGTAATATGCCACTTCTCCAAAATGGTTTTATTTATACCCCACAACAAACACATTACAACCCAATAGATTGTTTATTTGTTTTTTTTTTTCATGCATGGACCAACCTTGGGCTCCCTCAAATACACTATTTTCTTATCGCAATGCTCATTTTCTCAGTCACTTTTGGAAAACACTATGGAAGATATTGGAGTGAAAAATGCAATTGTCAACTGCATTTCACCCAAAAACCAATGAGCAAATCAAAGTAGTAAACCTTACCTTGGTCCAGTTACTTTGTACTTCCTATGATGAGAATCATTAGTGAGATACAACATTGCATATTGTTTAACATTATTACAAAAAAAAAATCATTCCATCATTGGTTATTCTCCTTTTTAAGTGTTTGAATTTCTAGTAGCCTTGCTACAAGCTACCTCTCAATAGAAACTCACAACTCAACAATTGGCCAATACTATTGTTAGCACACTAGAATGCATTCATTTACAAGTTCCTAGTGCTCTTATAATCAAGAACATGTGAAGGCCTTTTGCGATCACCAACATAATTCAGCCTCATTAATGGTTGGTGATCATGTCTAGTTATATATTTAGAAGTAGTGTTTTCAAGGAACCAAACATCATAAGTTTCACCTGCTTAGATATGGTCCCTATAAGATCTTAGAAAATTTGGGTTAAAATGATTTCAGGCTTGAGTTTTCATCACAACTTGGCATTCATTCAGTTATTAACATTTCCCAACTCAAGAAGTATGAGTCAACCCATATTGAAGAAGAGTTGCCAATTTCTCATTCCATGGGCAATATGCCTTATTTTTGGTAAACATTGGACCAAGATACTCTGGTGGATGTTCTCACACAGACTCACACTCACCGTGTCATTATCACAACATACCTCATTGGTAGTAAAGGAAAACTTCCCACATAGGCCAAGTGTTTTTTGGAYGATGAATTTGCTACACATTTTTGACATCTAGTTTTGCAAGTAKGGACACTTGCTACTTCAAATTGGGAGAAAATGGTGCAAAATACACGGCATGGTGAAGWGGAGCATAATAATTGAAATAGTTATTATAGAGTGGAGGATAATAGTTGAAATAAATGTTAGAGACTAGTGATGAATAATTAATAAGGTAGTTAGATAATATATTATAATAAAGGGGAAGACATGGTCAAAATGAGTTGTTCCCTTTTTGTATGGAATGTGCCTATATGAATGAGACATTTTGGTATGTATAAATTTAGTTTTTGGAGGGGAATGAAGAGAACATTTTGATTCCAGTTGTTTATTTTTTGTTCTATTATGTATCAATAAACTAAATGATTAATGAGATTGAAGCAAAATATGATTTAAAAACAAAGGAACCAATACTATGGAAATGATTGTACAATTTTTGAGCTAGCGTGCAGGAAAACTGACAGTATGGGACTAATTTTAAGAGCATCTACATGAAATATCTATAACCTATGTTAACAAAAAACAAAATAATAGACTATGGTGTATACGATATATGCTCCCATCATCCAACGTTTAAGACAAAAGTAATTTGCAATGGCTCTAAAAGAATCAACTAAATACAAATAAGTATTACAAAAGTATTTACAACACCCTTATCATTATTTCTTCATACGATACAACCATGGTGGTAATGTTGTATTTTAATGTTTTCCCATATACAACTAAAATACCCTCCCCAAATCAATAGAATGCCAAAGTAACACAATACAACCATGGTTGTAATGTTGCATTTTAATGGTTATATACAACTAAAATACCCTCCCCAAATCAATACAATGACAAAGTAACACCAAGAAACAAAATGTAATTATCCTAATTTTCTCAATCTAGAAACAATGGTTTTGAGGTCCTGAGTGTTGTAGTTGATTTTTAAGGGGGGTTTGGGCATAAGAGAATTATGAAATAGAAATAGACATGGCTCCTAAATTGTTGGATAACTAGAAGGGCACGACTTTGAAAACATAAAGAAGGATTTGGGGTATGTGAATATTTGTAGTTTCAATGGGATTTCCACCTAATCTATTTACAAATGACCAATGCATAAAAGTATACTCATAATAACATGAATCTCAGTACGATTAATAGATAGTTTAGTTAGTTGCACCTACACACCATCTAGAAGTTGCATTTATTGCATGTTGTGTAAAAGTCTTAAAACCTTTCCATCCAATTAAATGCAATTGTTTATCATTCTCATAATTCAAAGCTTTATGGTCTAGTTGATTCCAAAGAATGAAGTAAGTGTTGCTACTAGGATGGATCGTTTAGGTATGTTGGTCGATAATCTACATGAGAAGGAATCCGCAATGGAAGGGTCGTTTGTGTGTTGGTTTGAAAAACAAACCGCACGCGGAGCCAAATCATAACAAGAGATTATGTGCTACTACTTGATGGGCATGCTTAGATTTCCATGTCTCTTCATTTAGGGCTAAGAACCAACCATGTATACCACATCTTCAGGAAAAGTTCTTTAGAAATGAATGGAAGAGAAAGGAAAAACTCACAGTTCAAGATCTCAAATACCCCACAAAAAGTGTGCATCCTTCACTTACGATTAATGCTTTTGGGCATATGTAGAAGAGGCTTAGAAAGACCTAGAAAATATCAAACAAGGCCAACACCCAAGGTTACAAAATCTTGAAAATTTTGAAGAGTATGTGACAACGATGGAAAACACTCTTAGCATTTCTTCATATAGACAAATTATAGACATATTTAATAGGTAAAACATTTATTCTTCCAAGTTTTGAGTTTTAGTATGAGAGTTTTTTAGAAGATGATGTGTTTGCATGTCACTAGTGAACCAAACCACTAACTGAGTCCCAAAGATTAGAGTTATTGATGGTCTTTGGTGGTATTGGGTAATAGTAAGACAATGCATGTGCTAATGGTTATATACAACTAAAATACCCTCCCTAAATCAATACAATGACAAAGTAACACCAAGAAACAAAATGTAGTTATCCTAATTTTCTCAATCTAGAAACAATGATTTTGAGTGTTGTTGCAGTTGATTTTTAGGGGGGGTGGTTGGGAATAAGGGAATTATGACAGAGAAATAAATATGGCTTCCAAATTGTTGGGCACCTAGAAGGGAGCAACTTTGAAAACATAAAGAAGGATATGGGGTATGTGAATATTTGCAGGCTCAATGGGATTTCCACCTACTTTATTTATAAATGACCAATGCATAAAAGGATACTCCTACTAACATGAATCTCAATACGATTAATAGATATTTTAGTTAGTTTCACCTACAAACCATCTCGAAGTTGTGTTTATTGCATGTTATGTAAAAATATTAAAACCTTTCCATCCAATTAAATGAGATTGCTTCTCATTCTCATAATTCAAAGCTTTATGGTCTAGTTGATTCCATAGATTGAACTAAGTGTTGCTACTAGGATGGTTTATTTGGGTATGTTGGTCAATAATCTACATGAGAAGGAATGGGAAATGGAAGGGTCATTTGTGTCTTGTTTTGATAAACAAGCCACATGAGGTGTCAAACCATAGCAAGAGATTGTGTGCTACTACTTGATGGGCATGCATGTATCTACGTTTAGGGATAAGAACCGACCATATATACCACATCCATGTAACTGTTTGCCTTTGGATACTTTTCCTTCAAATTCGATTGTAATAGAGGGAAAGATCCAATTTGTGCTCGCACCTTTGTCACGCTAAGGTTCTAAATTGCAAGAATGCGTGTGTGTTTTCTTCTGACCCGTGGCCATGTGTGTGTTCACGAGCTTCCGAGTCTCCTTTTCATTCATTGTTGAGAAGCTGGGAGCGATTATTGTAAAACTTCACAGGGAAATGGTCGAATACAAAAGCCAGATGAAAAATCAATCTGTCCCATAAGCTATTTTTAGCCTCGTGGACATTAAAAATTCTTTCTTTCTTTTTTTCATCCTCTACAACTCCATAGCTTGCCTGATTACATGCTTTTGGATGGTAATGGAGGGCATGAAAAAATAGTTCACGATCATGAATTAGCAGACAAGATGGAGTTCAGAGACTCTAGTGGGATGGCACCACCTGAACCTGCAACGAGATTGTCATCGAATGGAGATCTTTAAATGAATCGAGTTGTATTCTTAAGAATGCTAATGGTTCAAGGAAGCTCAACAAGATGACTATTTTCAAACATTGTTCACTATATTTTCTCTTTCCTGAACGACCCATGAAATAAAAAAAGAGCTCCCGTCGCAACAATATAATTATAAATATGGACAAGCTGCCATACACTGCCAATCACCAAGAACGAAAGGCACTGAGAATAACCTGGTATCCTTCGTTGTAGTCGTTGTTGCCACAATAAATATTTTTTACAAGGAAGGAAATTGCAGCTACATGATATTGGCTCCGACCCAAAAATTAGGAGACGACCAAGTATCTCAAAATAAGAGTTTATCCAAAGGTTTATTAGGGTTTTACTATATCATGAATGGAAATTTGAACTTGGCCAGTGGAGTTGTATTGAGTGGTTTCGCATTATGACAAAACAATCAAAAATCCGATCAAATAACTAACTTGACTGAAAACATGAAACCAAGGGCTTAATGGAGTAGAGCATAAAATTGCTATGTCAAAATCCAAGGAGGAAAACCCGACTAGGGTTTTTTTTTACGCCCAGGTATTCTAATTTATAAAATAAACAAAATTTTGTTAAGAAAAATACCCCTGCTTCTTTAAAAAAAATTCCTTTGTTAGGAACATAAAATTTCATTTGCTACTAAAAGTTATCAAGCTTGTTAGGAACAAATTTTTTTATATGGTTATATGGTTTGTATTATGGGGGCTGTAACACCCCAAGGTCGAGCCCCTGTTGAATTGTAATTATGCTTATAGGCCGGTGAGTCGAGTGGTTATAAGCTGAGAGACTTATGTGTTTATTAGGCTGGTGAGCCAGATGCTAAGGCCAATGAGCCTGATTTTGTATATGTAAATACACACATATCATTAATAAATTACATTGTTGCATGTAAACCCTCCACGAAGAAAGAGTTATGGGGGACTAAGCTCCACTAGGTGGGAAGGGGCTAAGTGTCTAGGAATAAGGGCTAATCTAGAGGGATTACCTCTAAAGGAATAATATTATATTATTATTGTTAGAGTTTAAGCTATTAAAAGGTTTCTTTTCAATTCACTAGATAACCATAGCACAGATAGGATCACTGAGAAAAACACAATCACAAGAGACACATCATTTATCCTGGGAAACCCTCATGGGGGAGAAAACCCATCAAAAACTTCCTTAATATAGATAACCAATACAATGCCAAGAGAATAAATCAAACACTATAGAAAGTCCTATCCCAAGTAATGTGCCTCTCTCTCTTCCTTCTTCTCCAACTGCAGCTCCAAACTTGCGCTCTGGATGATCAAGTGAGTGAGTGAAAAAATGAGGTGTTGGCCTCCTTTATTTATACAATCTGGCAGGTGCTGAAAGGAAGTGTATTTTCACTGGCAGGGCCGACTTCTCTTTCTGGGTGGTTAGAACCACCTTAATTTATTCTGGGGGCCGAATTCTCATTTTACATATTCCAATTAGGGTTTGACCAATCCGCAAAAAGGGATTTGGTCATTTACAATGCCCGACATGATCAATCCACAAAAGGGGATTGATCTAATGAATAATACATCAATAATAAATAGAATACTCTTTGCAGTTACAATATTTCAACACTCCCCCTNATAAAGGGATTTGGTCATTTACAATGCCCGACATGATCAATCCACAAAAGGGGATTGATCTAATGAATAATACATCAATAATAAATAGAATACTCTTTGCAGTTACAATATTTCAACACTCCCCCTTAACAAGAAGGGTATTCTACAATATCATCAGGCGAGAGAGAGGGCAACATCATCAACAACATCTTGGAACATTGACTGGTGTATCTATAAATCATCGGAAGTTTTTCTCATCATCAATAGCAACAACAACATAGCACAAAGGCTGGAGCCTCATCAACATCAGTACTAGGTTGAGAGTCTTCAGCATGAAGCTGGCATCACAACATGAAGCTAGCTACACAATATCACCAACACGAAGCTGGCATCACAGTACAAGACTGGCAACACAATATCATCAGCATGAAGCTGGTATCATAGTACGAGACTGGTAACACAATATCATCAGCATGAAGCTGGCATCACAACACGAGGCTGGAAACATAATATCATCAGCATGAAGCTAGCATCACAACACGAGGCTGGAAACACATCATCACAACACGAGACTGGAACACATCATCACAACATGAGGCTAGCACACATCATCACAACATGAGGTTGGCATCACAACACTAGGCTGGCACATCATCATCATGGGGCTGGCATCACAACACTACTCCCCCTTTCAAGGGAGGTCCTTACGGACTACACCAATCTTATCTCGAAAGTGATCAAACTTTACATGAGATAGAGGCTTGGTCAACACATCAACAACCTATTCATCCGTGCTAACATACTGGAGCTTTATGGCTCCTCTCTGCACCATATTATAGATGTAATGATATCAGATCTCTATGTGTTTTGACTTTTCATGGAACACAGGGTTCACTGTCATCTTTATGCATCTCTGGTTATCACATAGGATCAAGGTTTCTTCCATCTCTAGATCGAATAGACCTGTCAACAACTTCCAAAGCCATATGGCTTCACAACTGGCAGAACAAGCAGCAATGTATTATGCTTCTGTCGTACTGAGAGAAATGCTTGATTGCTTCCTACTCTGCCATGAGATCATGGCTGACCCCAGACTAAAACAACATCTTGAAGTGCTCTTTCTGTCAGAGACACTTCCAACCCAATCTGAACAAGTATATCCACTCAGTCTGAAGTCATGATCTCCATCATAACTGAGACCACAATCTAATGTACCCTTAAGGTACCTCATCACATGTTTTGCAACAACTAGGTGAACATGTCTGGGTTCTACCAGAAACTGACTCAAGGTGTTCATAGGAAAACATATATCTGGCCTGGTGTTCATCAGATACATCAACGATCCAATGATTTGTCTATATAGCGTAGCATCAATCAATTTTGACAAAGAGTCAACCAAGAGATTACACTTTGTTTCCATGGGTGTATTCATGGACTTGCACTCCAACATATCAAAGATCTTATGTATTTCAATTGCATACTTCCCTTGGTTAAGGAAGATCCTCTCTGGACTCTGCCATACCTCAAGAACTAAGAAATATTGCATTAGGCCAAGGTCTTTCATCTCAAATTCTACAACAAGATTCTTCTTACATTCAATGATGAGATTTTCTTCTCCAGTTAAGAATAATTCATCCACATACAACAACAATATAACCGGCGCATCATTCATAACCTTGAAGTAAAGGTTAGAATCAAATTTACTCTTGGTAAAGCCCAAGATCGTCAGAAAACTATCAATCCTTCCATACCAAGCTCTAGGATCTTGCTTCAATCCGTACAGAGCCTTCTTCAACTTGCACACATGAGTTTTCCTGTCTTCAACTTCTAATCCTTGAGGTTGTTCTATATACACTTCTTCTTCAATGACACCATTCAAGAAGGCAATTTTCATGTCCATTTGGTGTAACTTCCACTTCATCTTAGCTGCAAGGGCTATGATGGTTCTGATCGAAGTGTATCTGGATACATGAACAAATGTCTCTTCATAGTCAATGGATTCCTTTTGAGAGAAGCCACAAGCAATGAACCTTGATTTATATTTCTCAATACTTCCATCAACAACATGTTTTATATTGAAAAACCATTTGGAAGATACCACATCCTTTCTCTTTGGTCTGGGAACTATTTCCCATACATCATTCTTTATAATGGATTGGTATTCTTCTGTCATGGCATCTGCCCATTCTTTCTTCTGAATGGATTCTTCAAAGCAGGTAGGTTCCTTATCTAAGAGATCACACATCAAATCCATATAACTGGAGAATGGCTTAGGTTTCTTCACTTGTCTCATGGTTCCTGTTAGCGTAAGAAGTCACTCCTTGATTGCAGCAGGAGCAGAGCCCGACGCCCATCAGTTTATGTCACGGTTTGTGTATTGAAAAGGTGATCGAATGGAAGTAAACTTGGACGATTTGGTTCTAACTTCGAAACTAGGCCAAGAATGCATGGGCAGGTGAGGTCTTGCATGAACTTCAGACAGTGAGGTGTAGTAAGGGTGAGTAGGGGGAAGACTTATATCAAAGAGATGCGAAGGTCTGTAGTAAACATCAGGTTTCTAGCAGACTGTAGAAGAAGGCATCCAAACACAAGATCTTCTTGCGCTCAAACACGGAAAACCAGAGAATACAATAATGCATAAATAAATCCGTTATCATGACATAATTG
>JASDQU010414595.1:0-10362 GCA_032191745.1 Picea mariana
CATGGTTGCTGAACCCACAGCCGTGATCTCTCTGTCAATGTAGATCTGTCGCCTGACTGCCACAAGGAGGTTCCTCTTTCTTCAAACCTTTCATGCTGCCTGCACAAATGACATCACCCACCAGTAGATATCCCTACTGTCAGAAAAATGGCCTCCGCGTCCTTCGACTTAACCTTCTGCCGAGAGCATCGACCCCTTTTTAAACCCATTGGTCCAGGACCCGTTCAACACTCATCAGGTCCCATCTTTATTGTTTGGAGGAAATTGGGCCCCTTTTTGAAATTTGCATTAAACCTATGCGCGCCTTTTCGAATCGGGTTTCGACATTCCATATGCTAGCCCCTTCCAGCTAGACAATGGTCCATGTGACCTGCCTTCGTGCGACCTTGGTCTTATCACTCCATCGGATTTTCGACACTTGCGATGACAAAATGTTTATGTCAACGGGATTCACGATTTCCCGATTCGCGATGTGCTTCAGCCCTCCTGACTGAGCCCTGGTTCATGTGACCATTACCCATGACCACAACCTAACGCCGTCAGGGCTATGGGGTTTGTGATGCATCAATGCATTCACCCGGTGATTCCCGATCGTCCAAATACCGACGCTCCATTCATATGCTAACAGCTGGCCTCCACTATGCCTCTGTCCTCCTTCGCTACTGTGCTGACAGTTGTACCCCACTTATCGGGATTTCGCGGATTGCGATTTCGAAATGCACAAAACCTTTGTGCCCGGGATCTCTGATATCCCGATTTCCGATTAGCCGATGAACGACCTCCTGTCGGGCCTTTCGCAGATGGCATCAATCTCTTGCCACGCGTCCTCTCAGATGGACGGTCCCTATTCCTCCATACTCCTTTCACCCGATCCCCGAAATTCCGTACAGAGCTGTGATCAATGGTCCTGGTGTAATCTTGCATCAACGGTTGCGATTGAATCGCAATATCGCGTTTCACGATTTCGAGATTTCTGATGCACTTGTTCACAGGAATCACGAAACCCCGATTCCCGATTCTCTGATACGGGCTGTGATCAACGGTCCAGAACGTTTCTTATCCAAGGACTGTGATTACATCACGAAATCGCATATCGCGATTTCGGAGTTCTTGTTGTCAAGAGATTTTGGCATTACAAAGTCCCGATCCCGATACTCTGCTGACATCACACGTGGTTTGACACGTGTCAAATACTGCCACGTGTCACTCTGATTCGTGACTTACCTGTGCCTGAAATGTTGAATATTTGTGCCACCTGTCATTGCCTGGTTGTGCCACGTGTCCCTAGTTGACGTGGACTGCTCTCGTGAATAAGATCGACGGTCTAAATCTCATGTTGATCTGACGGTGCAGATTCAGTCGAGATTTCGCATATCGTGAAATCGGGATTTTCGTTGCATTATTTTCTTTGCATATTGAAACCCCGATCCCCGAAACTCCAATGAAGCCTCTTGTCTACAAGTGGATGGTCCCGATCTCTGCCTGATTTAACGGCTGCGATCACATCGCGAAATTGCATATCACGATTTCGGAGTTTTCGATGTCAAGTGGATTGGACATTATAAACTCCCGATCCCCGAATCTCCGATGACTTATCTCCTTCGCAACTTCTGCAGATCTGACGGTTGTCGGCCTTTCGAGAAATTTGAATGGAATCCAACGGTCACTGGATCTCTATCTTCCTTCTTCTCTGTAATCTCTTGTTGCGCGTGTTTTCTTCAATGTTGTACCTCCCGAGCTCTTCCGTCCGAATCCCCAAGGGGTTTTATCCTTCATATCTTGCCATCTCCGCTGTTTGCCATCAATGACAACAACCATCAACACACATTCATTGCTTGTTCAATATTTGCCAACAAAAACAATGTTCGGGGAACAATCCACAGACTGTCGATAGAGGATTTGATACTGCGGTTTCCCGAAGCAAGACTCCTAGCCCTTCTATTGCTCGAAAGAGTGATAAACAGTGGGTTTCAAACAAGGTAGTCAAAAGGATGGTCTTAGGCTTGGATATTGGTTTGGAGGACACCTGCAGGTTGGTGCTTTGCAGCTTAGTGGGGAGATTTGCATATGGTAATTTATGTGCGGAGAAATTAACTGTTTGGTTGGAGCATGTTTGGTCACCTGTGTTAGGATATGTACCAGAGGTTTTTTATTTGAAAAAAGGTTGGATGGGTTTCTTGTGTAACACTCCAAAAAATGTAGCTTCACTACTTGAAAGGAACTGGGTAAATGGAGCAAGTAGCCTCATGTTAAAGAGGTGGCGGGTGGATTTTGACCCAGTTACATAATACTTCTCCTTAAGACATTTTTGGGTTCTTCTTCGGGATTACCTTTATATCTATGAAATGAAGGGGTGTTGGTGACCATTAGAGATTCACTTGGCAAGTTCATTATGATTGAAAAATAAAATATTTCAATGACAACTAGGAAGGTTGGTAGAGTCCTGGTTGAAATGGACGTGCACCTTGGGTTTCCGGAGACACTAGAGATTGAGTGGAGAGGAAAACGCTTCCTATAGAGAATTGACTATCTTGGTATTCCGTTCAGCTGCAGTTACTATAGAAGTACTTCACATTTGAGATGTGATTGTAAAGGATTTGGGAATGGAGATAGTGCATAGGAAGGTTTTGATCTCTTATATGGTACACCTGATCCATCAATGGATACATTCTTTTATGGATACGAAGTTGTTCAACAAGACCTCGTCGATCCCAACTATTTGGAGAGTTCGGCCTCGTTAACCGGTAAGCTACAATCACATTGCCTGGTTTTTCATAGTTCTTTGTCTGTGTGGGAACGAGAAGTAATAAACTCTTATGTTTGGCTTAAGAGTGTAACTTCTAAATCTTTCTTGACTCTGTTAGCTAAATTGGGGGGTTTTGATGCTAATAGTCAATCTTTCGGTTGTCGAGAGCCCTTACATGCCTCATCGATTGTCTCCCCGGGGTTGGAGCCTTTGACATTCCCTCATAGTCAGGAGTTGTCCTGTGTTAGGAAGACCCAACTGAGTCCTTCTTTGGAACCCACCATTCCTACTGAGTCCACCTGTAGCTCGGGGACAAGTCAACGGATGACGGGGCCCCCTACCTCTCCACCTGGCTATAGAGAACCGGAATATGAGGAGACCTCTCTCTCTGTTGTTCTTAATTCATTGATCCCTTTCATCAGAGATAATGATACAAATGTACAACTATCAGTGTTATCTTGGTAAAATGGTCATTGACCCCGTGGCCAGAAAAGGGGAGGCTAGCTTCTCGCAGTCCACTTTAATAGAGGTCGGAAAGGAAATTGCATGGTCTAGCGGACCGGGAATTGAACATTCCCCGATAAAGACCCGGAGTGCACAGAAAAAATCAACCCTTGAGGCCTCTCTTGATACTGTTTCACACACTACCACCGAAGGTGGGGCACTTAGAGCGTTGAAGGCCCTTGCAAGGTCTAAGTAATGTTATTGCTCTCCCTCAATTTAAGGGGGACTAGAGGCACCCTAAAATTAGCCTTGGTTTAAAGTGTTTTGGACAAAACTCGACCTAACATTGTTTTTTTTCAGGAGACTCTAGTTCACTCTGATAAAGCCCATAATTTCTTTCACACCCTTCGACCAACCTGGCTATGTTGTGCGGTGAATTCAGTTGGTACTTCTGGCGGTTTATTGGTTTCTTGGGATCCAAATTACTTTAATCTGGTTCCTTTTCTTACTTGTGGTGGGATTTTATTAACAGGCTTTTGTTTAGAAAGCAAGAGACATATTACACTTCTAAATGTCTACGGGCCTTGTGTGGAGCACAAAATTTTCTGGGAATAGCTGGAAAATTCTGGCTTGTTGACTCTAAAAAACTTTATTCTACCAGGGGATCTAAACTTGACACTTTCTCCGGGTGAAATCTGGGTTGGTGCGTCCTCACTGGGGTCTCTGGCAGGTTATTTCAATACATTTTTTCATAATAATAAGCTCATAGACATAGTTCCGAGGAAAGTCATGCCTACTTGGCGAAATGGACGATCAAGAGCATATTGTATTACTAAGAGACTAGACATAATTTTTCTTTTCGAAGATTTAATAGATACAGTGGGCATCTACAGAGCATGGGTGTAATATCCATTCATCTCTGACCATGCCCCGGTTTTACTACACCTGGATTTACCTCCTCTCTTTAAGGCTTTTCTGTTCAAATTCAACCCTCTGTGGATTAAGGATCAAGGATTCATTTTGCTAGTACAAAAAATGTGGAATGATCCAAAATATCTCATTGAAACTGGTAAACAGAAAAGGCTTGTTTGGAAACTAAAAGATCTAAAAGCTATCACGAAAATTTGGCAAAAGGACCGAATGATTTGTAAAAATTCTAGACTTTGTTGCCAGGAGAAAGAGATATCATTCAGGTTACAAAACCTTGTGGATGGTACTAGTAATACTATTGTTGATACTTCATTAAAGGATCTGGAGCAATAAAGAAATACTTTACTTAATGAAATAGAGGAGCAGTGGCACCAAATAAGTCGTGCTATCTGGATACACAGTGCAGACCAAAATACTAAATTTTCTCATAAATTCATGAATTTTAGGAGAAACAACAAGTATGTATGTGAGATACAAGATGAAGTGGGTCATTTACATTATGGTCAGGAAAATATTAAAAAACGTTTCTTTAAAACACTTCAAAGATTTTTACAAAGAACAATTGGTTCCTTCTACCAATGAACAAGTCCGGGTGGTTGCTCTATTTTCTAATATGTTGAATGAAACTGAGGCTGAGGCTTTATACAAACCTGTTGAAAAGGAGGAATTGAAGAAGGTATTATCAAATTTCAAAGTGGATAAAAGTATGGGCCCAGATGGCTGGACAATTGAGTTTTTTAGACATCTCTTTGATATAGTAGGTGAGGATCTTCTGGAAATGGTGGAAGAGTCTAGAATAAAAGGTTTTATCCTAGGGGATTTAAACATGAATTTTATCACTTTGATTCCCAAAGTAAACAAGTCTCATAATTTCGGAGAATACAGACCGATCTTTGTGTGTAACCTTAGCTATAAAATTATATCAAAGATTATAGCTGATCGGATTAAACCGATTCTATCTATATCGCTATCGGAGGAACAACTGGATTTTCTTCAAGGGAGACAGATTCAGGATGCCATTGGTACAGTTCATTAGTGCATTCACAGCATAAAAAAAGAAGAAAACAAAGTCTTTATTTTTAAAATTGGATTTACAGAAAGCATATGATTGAATTAACTGGGACCTGTTGTGTATGCTTCTTCTTCAAATTGGTATGGGCCTAAACATGACAAACTAGATAATGAGTTGTGTGGTATCCACTTCATTCTCAATTTTGATTAATGGAGAGGCCACTGAGTTCTTTAAAAGTGGCAGGGGATTAAGGCAATGATTCCCTTTATCCCCTCTACTCTTCATTTTGGTTATGGAAGGACCGAGTCTCTTATTAAAAGATAGTCAAAGAGAAGGTAAGCTGACTGGTATTAAAGTGTCCTGGACAATAAAAATCCTACATGTCTTATTTTTCGATGAAGTGATCATAATGGAAAATGCTACAATGCAGGAGTGGTGGGAGATCGATAAGGTGTTAAATTTTTTATGTCTGACGTCGGGCTTAAAAATTAATGGAACAAAGTCGACAATCCATCAAGTTGGATTGATGGAACATGATCTACTGCCCTTCAAAGTTCTTTTTCCTTTTAGATTCTTGGAGTTGGATTCGGGTTTTAAATACCTCAAATATTTTCTTAAGTCGGGAGTGCATCATGTCAAAGACCGGGGCTGGTTAATAAAAAAGATGGAAAAAAGGATAAACAATTGGTGTTATAGATGGTTGTCCTTAGGAGGACGTTTCACCCTTTTGATAGATGTGCTAGTAAGTCAAGCTATATATTGGATGGCGTTGGCTGCAGTCCCCTGTTCTTTCTTGAATACTCTGAGGAAATGGATGTATAATTTTCTTTGGAAAATAAAATGTGATTCAAATCAAATGCATTTGTGTAATTGTGAGCAGATTACTCTTCCAAAGATATATGGGGGTTGGGGAATTCGCAACATCTTTGATTTTAGTAAATCTTTGGCCGCAAACACCCTTTGGAGAGTATTAATGGGTGAGGGAATATGGCACAGGGTTATACTTGACAAGTATATTCCACATTCAACAGTGATAAATTGTCTAAGATCCCATTCCTTCCATCAAAATGTGTCTTCTAGAATTTGGAGTGGATTGTTAAAAGTTGTTCACTTAATTACGCATGATTTAAGTTGGAATCCAGGGACAGGCCAGCTCATCGCTCTAGGTAAAGATCGGATCCTGGGGATGGGAAATAACTCTTTCCTCTCTAGTAATATTATGTTTGCTTTAAAAAAAAGGAATATTATTACTCTTGCACATGCCAGGAAGCATTTAGATGATCAGTGTATATCCTCCTACTAACTGTGTAGTAGTGATTTGGGATTCTCAGGAGAAATTGCAAAAGAATGGGATCATTTCAGGCGGGCGCTTATTGATTCTGGATCTATCATCCAAGATTTTGAAGATAAATTAATGTGGATGGGAGGAGATAATTCTGGAACTCCTTCTACCACAAATTTCTATTTGAGCATAATTTCATCAAAAATTCTGTCGAAAGTGGAGACTTGGAGACAATCCATCTGGAAGTGGAAAATCCAATTAAAGATTAAATTGTTCATCTGGTTGGCTATGAAAGGAAAAATTCTTACTTGGGACTCTTTGCAAAAAAGGGGATGGGAAGGACCAAGTCACTGTCCACTCTGTAAACTAGATTCAGAAAATATCATTCATCTCTTTAAGCACTGTCGATTTGCCACATTCATTTGGAATATCATAACCAAAGATTTCAATTTAAAAAGGTGTTGGATTGGGGACACCTTGTCGGAATGCATTAAAAACTGGTATGAGGAAAAGACAGATCCTACTAAGATAACCACTCTTATTTGTTGGTTCATTTGGAATGAACGCAACAAAGCAATTTTTGAAGAGTCCAACCCTTCAATTCAAGCAGTGATCTATAAGACAGTGGCATTACAAAATAGAACCGATACACTTTCGAAGGATAAACTTCCAAGAGACATAATGATCATTCATCAAAAGGATTCTGCAATAGCATGGTTCGATGGTGCAACTCAAAGAGATGGAAGCTTCTGTGGTGCAGGTGGTGTAATAAAATCTATGGATGCTACAGTTATAAGATGGACCTTTAATGGTGGCATATGAACCAATACAAGAGTGGAACTCTTGGGAGCATGGGCCACTGTCATGCTAGAAAATCACTTGGCATTACATCACATCCATGTGTTGGGTGATTCCAAAGTTGTTATAGATTGGCTATTAAACAAAGGAACATTACATGTATGTTCAGTGGAAGGATGGAAATATAGAATCAAAGTACTTTCAAAGAATTTTCAGTCTATTAGCTTTTAGCATATCTTTAGAAACTATAATACTGAAGCAGACACGCTTTCAAAGTAGGCCTTTGAAGAACTAGAGGGCATATTATCCTATCATCATTGGTCTAATGGTGCAGAAGGCCCTAGGAGACACATTATAATCCATTAGACTTTATATGTGTGGGACTATTTTCTTTTTCGGCATATAAGATTTTGTATGTTTTGTATTTTGGGAGAAATAGTTTTTGTATGATGATGTCTAGGATGAGACATTTGTATTGAACTAGTACTTCTAAGAGAACATTAATACTTCCTCATTTTGTTACTTTTAGCATGGATCTTAAATAGGCAATATGCTATGTAATGGATCCTCATATATGAGAAGAAAGATGTAAAAAAATTATATGTCTAATATAATTGAGCCAATTTTCTCCTGGAAAAAACAACTTGTAACTTAAACTAATTTAATAATGAGTCATTATTGAGATTAACTAAGAACATTCAACTAACTTAGTGATAAGTCATTAAGTAACAACTATWCTTAGTAATAAGTTATAACTAGTTATTAATATGGATGTCRCCRAAAACATTTTTAATACAACTATTCTTAGTAATAAGTTATAACAACTTGTAACTCAAACTAATTTAATAATGAGTCATTATTGTGATTAACTAAGAACATTCAACTAACTTAGTGATAAGTCATTAAGTAACAACCTTTGAGTAATTTAGTGAAGAGTAATTAGTAATTAGTTATTAATATGGATGCGGCAAGATAGACTTTGTTAAATGCACCCACAAAGAGAAAAAATAAAGTGTGGGAGGCATCTACACACCTAAGTTGGAATAAACTTACATTTCCTAAAAAAATAAAGGAAAAAACCTCCAAAAATATATCCAATACCAAAATTAATATCAATTTTAAAATGATCCATAATAAGATGATGATACAAAAAGAGGGAAAACCCATTTTAACATAACTACTCTTAGTGATAAGTCATTAATGTGAGTAACTAACATCCTCCACTAATTTAGTGATGAGTAAACCTCAACTAACTTAGCAATGAGTTATTAATGTGAGTAACCAACAAATATAAATTACTTTAATAATGAGTATTTTGCAACCAGAAGATGGTTCTGATCCCATTCAGTCCCAATTTTCCACGGGGATGCAACCCCACAATGGTTCTACGACCGAGCTGACACATGACAGTAATATGGTTGTATTTTAATCATATACTTAATAATTTCGTAGTTATACATTTTGTAATTCTATTTTTTTTTACTTATACATTTATGATTGTCCTTATAAAGTTTGTGGTCTCAATGGCAGAGAATGTTGTAATTGAGGCTCATAGAGTTGAAGAGGAGCACGTGGGGGAAACCATTCCAATGGTGTCGACCAGTGCACTAGGTAATTAATGACATTGTAGGTGTTTTTTTTAATATTACTGAACTAGTTCAATGATATTTAAAAACTGACCATTTAAATTTTGTATTTTTTTCTTTTGTAGGTGATGCCTCATCACAACGGCCTTGAACTAAAAATGAATAAGACTTGTATTCTTGAAAATATTTGCAAGTTTAATTTTATGTGTTAAAATGCAAACGGATCAATTTGCAACACAACTATTATGAAAATTACTCATTCAAGATGCATATAAATAGCAATAATAAACAATGAAAATAAAACACATAACACAACAAATGATAAAGGATTTCACCCCTCTCTTGGGCTACATCTCCTGGTCCAGCTTCCAATGGATCATTTGTATTATTTGCTCAAAGTGCTCAAAAATGTGCTTTACAATGCTCAAAATGCCAAATAGATGGCTCCAATGGCTCCAGAACATCCAAAAACCCCTAGCTGGGCTTTTTCGGCACCTTGTTTGGCCAAAATTTGAAGAAGATAGGCTTCCTGGAAGTCCCCCTTCAAACTTGTTGTCTCTGCATCTACAAATTGCACCCTTGTTGGCTCAACCTAGCCCACACGCATATTTAAGTGTTAAAACTCAGCACCAGACACAACCGCGCAAACCATGCAAACTATAGGACGGTTACAGGTGCACCTAGCCCCTAACCGTCAAGGGCGAGGTCATGTGGCCCATGTGACCACATGCAAACGCAAATGAGGCTCAAACTTTAAGGACGAGTAAAGTCGTGACAAGTGGCGGGAATTATAACTGTTTAACCCACATGCAAAACTAAAACGCATGCGCCAACCGGTGTTCATGTTACCCACGATATGGTCATATGGAAATAGTCATGCGACCGGGGGCTGGGGCTAAGCCCCAGCCCGGACCCCCGCGCCGACCACACAACAACTCTAACTTAAATTTATGTGAAACCATATATATAACAAGGCATATGGTGGGGCGCATTGGCAATGCAGAATTTGCAAAGGTTATACATGTGGGTGGAGGTCACGGGGTCGACTCCGGTGGACTCCAATAAAATTTTAAATAAGCAACCAATAACAAGGTGCCATGTGGCAGCCCATGACTGGGCCACGTGGCACTGTACAACCAACCGAATACTGCCACATGTCGCAATGTCATTCATCCACATCTGCCAACTATCTACCACTCAGCCCTGCCACGTGTCATATGGACTGCCACATCAACAGCCGTACGGACTGTACGGACTGTACAGTCAACATCCCTTTTTTTGGCCTGTTTGCCATTTTGAACAGAACGCGATATCTCTCGATCCCGACGTCCATTTGAACCCAAATGAGTTGTGTTGGGTTCGTAATGACGAGGCCTATCCTCCCATTTGATTTGAATTGATTCTGAGCACTTTGATTTTTTGAGCAAAATTTGATCCCCTGGATCACACCTCTCCATTGGAAAGCTTTTGGACCTCCAAAAGACTATTTTCAGTCTATCTGAAGATGAGGGTATAGTTCCCTCACCTTTCCAACCTCAATCCACTTGGCTTTGATTGGATTGGT
>JASDQU010414601.1:0-10380 GCA_032191745.1 Picea mariana
TGATAGGAACTTCTCTTCGATCTTGTTTGGACTTGTTTCCTCATCCAGCTCGTTTAGGTTCGTGTCTCTGTCATCTTCCTACAGGCAATTGATATCTAGGGCTCTGAAATTTGACTCAGCTAAGAGTTTGGCTAGGCCTTGCCCTTTTATCAACTTGGTCGGTTTAACTTCCAGATCGAATTCTTGGATTTTAGCGAACCATCGCCCTCTTTTTCCGTCACAGTATGGCTGTACCAATATATCTTTCACAGAACTGGTAGGTACGTACGTGATTATCTTTGAATATAGTACATAAGTTCTGAATGCCTTTAATTCTCTTACCATTGTGTACTCCTGTTTTTCTATTATGTCATACTTCAGTTCTGCGTCTCTTAGGCTCTTTCTAAAAATTGTGATCGGTTGTTCAAATCCTTCTTCATTCTTTTGTAGGAGCACCACGGCGATAGTATGTTCAGAGGCAAATGAGAAAATAAGAAAATCTTTCAGATAGTATGGGTTCGCTAACACAGGTGCCTCGCTTATGACTTTTTTAATATGTGCGAACACTGCTCTGGCCTCGGTCGTCCAATTTACTTGGCTGTCCTTCTTCAACATACCTGTGATCAATTTGACGATCTCAGAGAAATTTGGGATAAACCTTCGTAAAAAATCTATTCTTCCTTAGAAAGATTGAATCTCTTTTACATTTCTAGGAATATTTATAGTATCTATTTCTTCAATCCTCTTAGGATCAATCCTAATTCCATCCCTAGATATGATATGGCCCAAAAGATTACCTTCCCGCATGGAGAATGTGATTTCTTTGGGTTTAAATATAGACCAAACCTGTGGCATTTTTCGAAAGTCTGTTTAAGATGCATCAAGTGTTCTTCATCGGTTTTAGAGAAAACCATCAAATCGTCGAGGTAAATGACTATGAACTTGTCCCTTTCTCCTATGAAAGCGATGTCCATAGCACGTTGGAATGTGGCCCTGGCATTCATCAAACCAAAAGGCATTTTGTCATACATGAACGTACCCCATGGTGTGGTGAAAGAATTTTTTCCCCTGTCTTGTTCATTCATGGCGATTTGATTATAACCAGAGAACCCATCTATCATAGACATTCGATTTTCTCCAACTACTTTTTCTAACACATGGTCCATTTTGGGCAGTGGATAATTTTCCTTGAGAGACGACTTATTTAAGTTTCGAAAATCCACACACAGTCTGATTTCCCCGCTCTTTTTCCTGACTGGGACTAGGTTTGCTACCCAGTCTGAGTATCTCAGAGGTACGATTATTTTCGCGTCTAAAAGCTTCTTAACTTCTTTTTCGATCACAGGTAACAAAATGGGGTTAATCTGCCTAAGATTTTTCCTAAACAGTTTGACCCCAGGCTTCAAAGGTATCTTGTGATCAATTATGGAAGTGTCATACGTTCTTAACTCATCATAAGACCAGGCGAAAACATCTTTATACTATATGAGTAGGTATTTATACTTAACTTTCACTTCGGGAGGGAGGAACTTGGATATTTTTACCACCCTAGATTCTTTTTTAGTTCCTATATCAGAGTCCTCCACTTCTTCTGGTTGGGGCTATAAAGTGGATTTTACAGGTACTTCGTTCTGATCAAAAAGTCTTTCTAAAGGAATCAATCCTTTCAGAATCTGGTTGTTTTTAAGGACCAGCATACGATGATCCGCATTTTTTTCTCGGAAGGCTTTAGGATATTCCCCTTCTTGCATGATCCACGTTGGGTCATTTTGATTTTCTTGGTCTGCATGAGTTTCAGAGAATTCACCCACTGCTGCAAGAAATTTCTTAATTTGTTCATCATCCTCAAAGACCTGCCAGTGTTGGATATTGTCTGGTATAGATGGTCTGTATCTGATTTCAATGTGATACTTCAATTTGAAATTTGTGGGGGGAGAGAAGGTTGGAGATGCTTTAGCCAATGCATCATCATGTAAATTCTCTATGCGATGGATAAAGTGGACATTTACGGACGAGAAAAAGTTTTCCATGAGATCCCAGGCACAATTTCTGTATGTTCTTAGTCTGGGATTCTTGGCTAGGTACTATCGGTTTATTTGTTTGACTATTAACGCTGCATCTCCTTATACCTCTAAGTTATTTATCTTTAGCTTCTTGGCAGCCTCTAATCCTAAGACCAACGCTTCATATTCACATACATTGTTAGTGTAATCTATATCCCACTGCAGTCGGTAGGAAAAGGGAACAACGAACTTACCTTCGGGAGCCACTAAGAGCACTCCTGCACCCGCCCCTTCAGAAGATGAAGCACCATCAAAATACATTTTCCAGACATTGGTGTTACACAGATCCTCTGTCATGTGACTTGACTCTTCTCGCTCTGTATCGTTTTCCTCCGGACAACCATCTAAACCCTCATCAAAAGACAAGATACAATTTCCCAGATCTTGGTCCACGATGTAAATAGGGAAATTGTTTGGGTTTTGAGGGTCACTTACTGTATATGCTAATCTCATTTCTCTGTACAACCGAGTAAATTGACCACCAAACACAGGAATTGTGGCGAAAGTCATATCCAATTGAAGAGAGCCCCCCAACTTGGCTCCCCATGACCTAGACAGCAGTAAGACATACTTAGGGGGAATATCTGTAATAACCACATCCATCAGGATACTCTTAACCAGAACCTGCATCAGGGTAACTACCAAATCCTTTATCATCCCCATACACTTAACCCTTCTCGAGTCAAAAGAATAAAGATCTCCATAAGGTCTGGTGATCTGGAGACCCAATTTGTCCATAATAATCTTAGGCATAACGTTATGGGAGGCTCTGGAGTCTAACATGCAATTATGTAACAATTGATCATACACATTTAGAGTGATATAGAAGGGAGAAATGGTGTCTTTGGCCCCTTCAAAATGGGGACCAAAAGTGATGTTAGGTTTGTCATCTTCCAAGTTTAAAACATCAGACTAGCTTTCTAGCTCAGAGACGCCCATCGCTTTGGTAATCTTCTTCCGATAAACGGGGTTTTTTGCTAATTCTACCAAAGGGATTGGTATCTTAATTTTATTTATCTCATTTTCAAAATTGAAAGCTCTGCTCACCTTGTCTATTTCTTTGGTTGAGACTTCCAAATCCTTCCTTTCCGACTTATTCGTCTGGACCTCTTTATCACTCATGGTCCTGGTTGAAGATGTAATTTTATTTACTGTTTTGGTTCCTTGTGCTTGGGTTTCAACTTTTTCCACTTCAGACTCTTGTGTGCTTATGACTTTAGTTTTKTTGTTGGGTAATAAKGTCTCTTCCAGAGTAGGCTCATAAKTTTKACCTCTTTGGAGGATTTTATTAGGTTGAGYAGTTGAGATGGGCTTACTCTTAGATCTTAAGTTATACTTGGGTTGGATCTCAGCCATTATCATCCCAGTTTYTTGTTGAGATTCACARAGATCAGTGTGATCACCTTCTTCACCCTTATTCRAYGGTTGTTGCGTGTTTAKAGACTTTTCATAGTCTTCTCGAGTCATATATGGTTGAGTGCAGTCATCAATGAAGTTCGTGACATCATTATCCAAATATCCAAAGTCTTGAAAATCATTCGCTTCTATAAAATTTTCATTTTTTAAGGGAGCTTGTATTTTTTGATCTTCATTTTTTATTTGTCTTTGCTGGTTCGGGGGGTTGGGGTTCCTCTTGAAATCATTTTTGGGGAAAGAGTCATATTTGGCCTATTTGAGCTCCATTCTAGATATTTTATTTGACAGTTCTTTAATTACTCTGGCCATATCATCTACCCAATCATCTGCGGATCTATTAGACCCTGACGGACATGCTTGTTCTCTAAAGCATTTGGTCTCTCAATTTCCCATTTCTAATTTAGCTTTAAGCTTACCTGAATCCATCATATTAGACTCTGTTTCTACCGCATCGTCCTACATTCGGTTTAGGATGGCTCCCCTTCTTTCTCGCAAAAGGAGTGCAAAATCTGGTTCGAAAGCTCCAGCGAAAGTTACTTTGGCCGTGAGTTGGGACGGTTTGACCTCAGCTAGGATCTTATTATACAGTTTTTTGAATCTTTGAATAAATTCCATGACTGTTTCTGAATTCCTTTTTCTTAAAGACCTAAATTCGGTTAAACAATATAGATGGTCTTTTCTCTCGCCCCATTGTCTGAGGAAAGCATCTTCCAAAGCGTCATAAGACAAGATAGATGCTGCAGGTAGGCTCCGAAACCAAGTTCAGACCTAACCTTCGAAGGTTTGGACAAGAAGTCTCGAATAGACGTCCTCATGTTCGATACCTAGGATATCAACGAATTGATCGAAGAAATTAATATGTTCGGCTGCGGTCAGATCCCCTTCCCCGGTGAACTTCGGTAAAAAATTTATGTAATTTTCGGGAAGGTCGTGTAGAGGGACAGGCAATACTAAAGGAGCATATTTGGCTGCAACTTTTGCAAAAACTCTAGGAGGGGGGGCAGGCCCTTGGCATCCAGCTCCTCCTAGAGGGGCTCCTCCCCCTCCTCCTTTGATAAACCCTCCACCTTCTCCTACAAACCCTCCACCTCCTCCTCCAGTGGCTGCCATCGTTATTTGTGGAAAGTTATAAAGGGGGTTTTGGAAAATTAAAAGTGACTCTTTGTTTTCTTCACGAAGAGGAAAGATAAGGAATGTGAGGACTCGGTTCCTCGGATTTGCAAGAGTCGAAATCAGGAGAACCAATGGGTGTGGAAACTGAGTGTGTAACACACTCTTCAGAATTTGGTGAAGTCAGGAAATTCAACTGAAGGAAAGATGGTATGTCAAAATCCAACGAACTTTCAAGAGGACCCTTTCCTTTGTGTACTAAGGGGATTGTTGGATGAATCTCACTCCTAACTTCGGAGCAGTTTGGCATTGAAACTTTAGTCTCAAAGAGAGGACTGAGCGAAGTTGAGGGTTCAGAAGAACTCTTAGTCTTCAGTTGTGGGGTTTTAAGTTTGTAAACTGCAGCGGATGGCTTAAGAGAGCCTCTCGCCTTTAGAATATTTTCGGGATCGGTAACGGGCGTAATCTGCTTACCATATGGGTTTTGTCTGGTATTCCTTCGACCGGATGCCATTTTATTATTCGTGGAGTCACCAAGTGAAAGATTAGGAAGCCTTAAAAGGTGTGTACTCTTTGTTCACTATCAAAGGGTAACACTTTCAATGAAAAACAAAATGTCGTTTTCCCAGGGAAAAATATTTTGTAGTTTCGTTCCCCGGCAACGACGCTAGAAAGATGTTGTTCCAGAGTCTGTACTTAAGGCTTAGAAGTACAGTGTCTAGGCATCCGAAAGTGGGTAAAAGGTGGAGAAGAGAGAAACGTCAACCTTTGGCAAAGGAAACTAAAGAAGATTTCTACGTTGGCATTGTCTAGATTCCAACTGTTCCTGGATAGTTATATCCTGTTCAATGGCTGCCCATGAACATTCGAGTTCAACCCGGGTAGTAGTTGTTTTAAGAATAGTGTTGAAAAGGTTTAAGGCAATGTGCGTTTGATTCGATAATTTGGGTTCGATATTAGGATGTGTTGGTACGGGGACAGTCATGGAGGAACAGTAAAATAACAAAAAACTTCAGGGAGAAATTAAGTGTTGTCTCAATTTGGTCGTATAAAAGAGAATTTATAATTTCGGAAATAAAACGGGGTGCAAATCAAAGGCTCGTTCCTGTAACTGAGTTATATCTTAATAAAAGGTATGAGGTGGGAGAAAAACATTTAGCTTTCTATGGTGTAAGGCTCCTATCAAGGGAGAATCTCACGTATAAACAGAAGAGGAAAACTGTAAAGAAATAACCCGATGTGTGCATAGAATATGTGTATAATTTTGAAAGTGTTGACTGGTCTTACACCCGCTGATAGCTGGTACAGATGAAAAATAGTAAACAATTACAGAAAACCAAAATTCATTCGCTATAGTAGTGGTCGTACTAAATTATAACGAAGCATTCATCAGTTAAGAATATGAAATGAAATGAAGTATGAGATACAAGAAAACAAACTCATAACACAGTCTTGACGAAATTGAGAAACTTCAGATTTTCTTTGTATTAACTCTCAAAATGTAAAAAAATCTGTTACAATCGACACAAAAAGGTCCAGCCATTTTATTTTCTTTCTATGGTATATTTATACAATTTTACAAATAAGATAGAATCTCAATAGCCACAAAATTTCGGTTATGATAGGGAGGAGAGCAATCGCTCCATTTCTTCTTCTTTGTCTTCACTTAGTGCCAGACGTTTGTCCTCGTGCGTGCTCGGTACAGGCGACACATCTTTCAACAAGCTGAGATATTAGCCGTGACGGTTCTGCTTGATAGCTGGCTTCAAAGAAGTAACATTCTTGGGCTAATTGTTGCAACCTGTCTTCCAACTGTCCATCTATGATGTCATGGTGCATAATTGCATGCTTGGTTTAATCATGTGTTTGTCTATTTGGACTATGTCCACCATAGTCACCTAGGAAATATCGACCGAATCTCTTTCCTCTTTTTCCTTTAGATCAAGCGAGATTTTTGCCACATTCATTTGCATCAACATCTCGGCATTAACTCCACTGTCAATGCCTAGCAGATCGTCGTCTATAGAACTAAAGGCCTCTTCTAAGGATTTGGTTATCTTTTTGGCTTGTTGCTTCCCTTCGGCGATGTTATGCTCCCATTCTTTTAATAGAATGTTTCCTCTGGTTTGATCTGACATGGTGAACCTAGGAGAACTTCCCGAAACCCTATTGTTTGTGGCTATCATAGCCTCTTGGAAGGCGACCCGAGCTGCTCCAACTTACCTTTCTCTAGAAGATAAGTTCTCTGAAACCTGGTTGACTAGCAAACAGTTGTCTCGGATCTCTTCTACCTTGGCAAGCAAATTTCGCTGTGCCGCAGAGACTCTGTTCCAAATCTCAATCGCCTGGGATTTGAACATCCCGGTGTTTATCATTCTGTTCTTTGCGATATCCACCCTAGCCTGTAGCTGTTCGATCAAATCCCTTTGTTGGCTTGCTTGCATCTGACCATCCCGGAGCACCAACTGTTCTTGCTAGAGCTTAGTTTTGAGCAGCTCTATCTCGTTTTTATCGACCAACCTGGCCTGCTCTATTCCTACGCTTGACTGGTCTTTAGAAGTCTCTGTTGTTGTGTCCAATTTGGCTTCAAGGGTCCTAATGAGGTGATTTTTTCGTTTAAGCTGGTTTTTTAAGAGCCCGACTGAGAATTGATTCACCGAGGCATATGCTCCTAGTGTCCCTACTATTTCAGTAGCAAATTGCTCATTCTTCTTATCTTTTCCATTAGTTATAACTTTATGTTTCTTGGCAGTTGGCTCTCCTTCCTGATAGAATTCCCTTTTTACTACTGCCTTTCTCTTCTTAAAGAAGAAAAACTCATTCGGAGGGAGTTCTTCTACCCTTATAGGCCTCAACTCTTCGGCGGGTCGGGAGTCTTTATCTCTGCTTTCGGACTCTTAGTTTACTCTCCCTCGTCCTGTTGTTTTTCTTGATCAGGAGTCGCATCCTTAGAGCCTTCGACGTCTTTCTGTTTCACCTCGGATGTACTCGGACCTTCACCTCGCAACACTGCGGGAAGACAGCTACCTCGATGTTCCTGGAACTTCAGAACATCGGCTCTTTCCTCGGGTGCCAAAGTTTGTATCCGATCTAGAATCTCAGCATAGGACCTCACGCCTCAGAAAATGTCATCCGAGGGTGAATTCTCGTGTCAAATATCTTGAGCCCACAACTGGCCAAATGATTTCTCACGACCCTCTGTGGATCGTGCTTCTTGTATTCAATGGAGACCAAATTTAGGTCTTCCAGGGCTGCTGCCTCGGCTTTGGCATGCCCGAAATCTAATAAAGAATAAGAATTCAAATGAATAGGAAAGGGTGTCCATACCTTCTTCGAGTATCCCTTAATCTCTTTGCTTATACCACCAATTACTGTTTTCCTGGCGACCTCACGACAAGCCAACTTGTCGAGAATGAACAATGGAGATGCATGGGGGGGGGACCGAAGCCCCGAAAACTCGGAGGTATGAAAATTCTTCTTCTATATACCAGTCTGCTATGCTTCTCATATTCATTACTATGATGTCCGAGATCTGGGGTTGTGGGTGACCAAAAATGGCGACATGCAGGGGTACCATCACCCAGTTAAAGATTTCATACACAAAATTTTCCGCTTTGTTTTCCCATAATTTTACATGATAAATGTGTATGGGTTTGTCTTCTGCTGGAGTCCAACTCCAGTTCATTAAGGTAAATGGTGTCAAAAAACAAATTGCATCCATAATGTATGCAGACATGAAGAATGAAGACGCCTTCCCGTTCTCTTTCTGCACCCGATACTCTGTGACCCGACTGGTCAAGCTATCAGAAAGCATCTTTGCCCAGTCAAAGAAACTGCCTTCGGCGACCCAAAACATTAGAGGCACCCATGGAAGGAAAAAATGTGAGGTGTCCTCTCTTCCGTATAACTTGCATGTCATCATGGCTACATATTTGTACTGCGGTTCTAAAGAAGCGATTGAATATATGCCATGGGTATCAGCTCTGAACTTCGCGGTGTTCGAAACCCAATCCTTTATTAAAATGGACATGGTTTTATCATACTGTACGCGTTCCTTCTCCTTGAACTCGTCCAAGAATTTAGCGCCATATGTGTAGTCGGACGTCGTGGGCAGCTTATACATGGCTTGCAAATGTTTCGGCCTGAAATTCCCGATGGTGACTTTCTGCTCATTCATGATGGTTCTGGTCGGTATGTCTACATGGTCTAATGCCCATCAGACCATGTCGTAATATGGAAGCAATCGTGGCCTGGATGCTACTCTGTGGATTCCAAATTGGATGACTATTTTGTACTTGGTGGTTATATCATCTTTTTCGTTGTCGTTGGAGTCATCGGAATAATCCACCAATTCTGCCTGCAGAACTGTTAAGCCCTAATATTGGCTCATGAACTCTTAATTGGGGCATATTAGATTAGTAATGTTATTTTATTTATGTCAACTTTCTCATTAACCCTTAATTAGGGCATATTAGATTAGTAATGTTATTTTATTTATGTTGGCTTTAGGCCATTAGTTGTAATTATACCTCCTAGTCTCCTATATATACCAAGGAGACATTTTCATTTTGAATCATCTTGGAATTGAACATTTAAGTGGGGTAAAAGGAGGTTTCCCCCTCGAAGAGGCTTATTATCTTAAATTATCTCTTTTTCCAGGCATTGAGTACTTTTTCTGAGGTTTTTCTATGCTATATTGATGTTTGGTTCTTAACATATGGTATCAGAGCTCAAGGTCTTGGGGATTCGCTGCTACATCTAATACACCGTGGAATTTTCACTATAACTTTTTTTCTACAACGTTTCAGAAGGAACGTCTTGGAAGATATTTATAAGACGGATCAAGGTACGTTGGGTTCAAAATTCAGCTTCTGAGGCCTTATACTTTTGGAGATACAGCCTGTACAAGATAGGATTCTGGAATCATCCTGAAATAAGTCATTGCGGAATTTTCGCTATAAAACATTTTCTGTAACATTTCAGACCCTGAAATCTAGAGGCCATTTACATAAATTGGTAATGTATCTATGGTAAAAATTTCAGCTTCTAGGTCATCTTAAATTTGTAGCTACACCCTGTGTAAGATAGGGTATCTGAATAGTCTTATTGACTAGTCTCAAGAAGGTGTTCCAGGTAAAACAATCATAACTTCTTCCTAGAGTATCCAAATTGCATGGGACTGGTTGCATTGGATTGTGGATAGTCTATAGTATTTTTGGTGCGAGTTTTAGAATTTTATATCAGTTATTTTGTGCGGGGCACACTATACAAGTGAGATCTTCTGGAAAGGCCAAAAATCGGCAAGTTTTTGGGAAGCTACCGTAAATTCCACTTGGCACATCCAATTTTGATCAGACCTATGGCATTGCAGAGAATAAATATCAGAGAAATACATAAGAGAAATTTTCATACCCAAAAGGGCCAAAACTTGGGAGATACAATAGAAGAAATATTGTCTAGCAGAACCACCTCAAAATCAAGGTTCAAAAGTGATACTTGGCCAACATGCCACCCAAAAAGGGAACTTCTACACAAAATAAGCCTCCAGAAAATCCTACTTGGACTCTTGATGAAGGTGAAGAAATGCGTAGGGACATAAATGAACTACACAATAAGATGGATTCAATGGAAGCTAAAATGGATTCAATGGAAACTAAGATGGATTCGTTGGATACTAAGATGGATTCAATGGAAGCTAAGTTGGATACTAAGATGGATTCAATGGAAGCTAAGATCATGGAAGTAATGAAAAATTTCGTAACAGAGAAGACACCCAAAAGTGAAAATGCATCCCATGAAATTCATGATGAGG
>JASDQU010414606.1:0-14243 GCA_032191745.1 Picea mariana
GTTACATCTTTGATTTATCTAAGTGTAACATGTTGCTGACTATTATAAGACAATATGCTCTTTGAATTTTTGTTGGTACATGAAAGACCCAATTCTTCCATGATAATATTTGACATTATATTGGGACTTGTTCCGCCATCAATTAGGCAACAATGGACAATTTTATCCATTATTTTTACTGATACATAGAAGGGAGGCTTTTTTACATAACTCCTAAGGTTATATACAACTACTTTATTTATATATAATTCTTCTTCATTTGACTCTTCAGATAAGCTAACTATGGTAGAAGTTTTACCTTCCATAATTTTTTTTATATGCCTTTGTTTTTCTGGGATGGTGACCATGTCCAAAAAACATGCATCTACTTTGATTGTAGCTATTTTTTGAGAATGTTGTATTTATAAGAATAAAGAGATGAGGTGGAAACCCGCTGAATTTGAATACCCTTAGTGACCAGAGGATTTGTTTGTTGAGAGGATGAACTTGGGGAAAAAGTAGTCTTAGGAGGGCCACTCTTCCCTTTGTTTGCATATGATTTATTCCTAGAATCAACCATCATCACACCCTCTTCTAGAGCCCAATCTAAGACAACAATAGTTGTATCATCTTTTTTTTTTCCCAAAGATCCACTCTTATGTTCTCCTTTTAACCTTACATGTACTTTCATCGTGTTTATCATCACAAACACTACACCAAAGTCTTGGAAGAATAGCCTTTGGTTGAATATTAAGATGAAAAGTAGTTGGTTGATTCCTAAAAGAAGCATGTGCAAAAGTTTCAGCTACGAATGATGTAGACGTCACCCCTTTTCTCTCCAAAGAGATCATCCAATTGTTGATATCCTATACAAACTTTAAAAAAGTTTACATGTCATTTTGTTTAACATAATATTCGCTTGGAAGAACTGTCCTATCCAATTGTTCCTCAAATTCTAAATAGGTTGGTAAAGAAGATCCTAGATTATCAACATTCTTTTCTTCAAGCCTATGTCTATAAGGTGCAAGTAAGGTATTATAGTAATGCATCAAATAAACCTGATTATGATGTTTGATAATATCTAGGATTTGATAGTACAATTTAGTGAAACACAAATTGAAAGATTTGATGGTTTCACCCTTGTTRTAAAMAAGATTATTGTAATCTTTAAACTTATTTRYTGGACTTTGGGGCTATCCATATGTGGACTTAAACCAATAAGACAATTCAATCGAAGTAGAGAAAAAATTAGGTGGTAATTCAAAAAAGTCAGCTGCAGCTTTTGCCTCTAATGAATTGACAAAAAGACACATACAAATGTCATTTTCATTTTCCCCTATATTATGACAATCATTAGAAAAGGAAATGAGATACTCATTAACTGATATAGTGTCATTTCTAGAAAATTTGGGCAAATGATCTTTGAATTTATCCAAGGGAGTTTTAGCTAGAGCTAAATTAAGGGGAGAAAATACATGCCATGAAGTAACATATAAATCATATTCAAATTTGAAAAAACTAGATTGTTTAATTACTTTGACTGGATTTGTAGTAGATACAACATGCTTATAATGGTTGTACATACTTCCTATTAAAGAATATGTTGAATCTTGTGATGATGTAGAACCACTAGAACTATTAGAACCACTAGAACCACCGCCAGATAAAGTCATTGTGGGTTGTTGAGGAGGGAAGAATACATAAATACCTATTATTTCTGAAGAAGAATAAGAAAAAGATATTCTAAGTTTAGACTGAAGATTCTCAACAATTTCTTTCTTTCTTCCTATTTCTAGGATATGATCAAATTCAGGTGATTGACCTCTTAAACGTCTATACAGACGAGTATTAGTGGACATAATAAAATAAGTCACTGAGGAGATCTGTTCTGAGCTTTCCTTTGAAAGGATTCTCTTCGATCTTGAATTTCAATGTATCTAGATATGGCTTTGCAATAGCACTTAAGCTCTTCCTGGGTATGGGAAATTTCAAGAATTAAGTAAAAAAGACAATAATAAATGTTTATTTCATCAATAAATCTTAAAGTTTCTTTTGTGTAGGAAAAGTCATTAAAATAATACAAATCATCATATACAAAGAAAAAAATTAGAGAGTAAAAAGATTATTTCCCAATATGGTTGCTTAATAAATGTTGAGGGGAGGAATGGAAGGTCCCCACTCAAGCATTTTTGAATACTACTATGTTAAGGTAAGATAGGTGGGAATGTTACCCTGGGTTTATAACTTATAAAAAATATCAATAATCCCTCAATAAATATGTTCTTGGACTTGATGTTATTATCAAGTTGTGTGTTGCTACTTAAAAAAATGTAAAAATATTTTATATAATTGATTATAGAATAAAATGAATGAAATAAATAAATAAATACAATCTAAAAATCAGATATACATAAGCCTCAATTGAAAAAAACCATACTTTTATTATTAATAGTTTTTATTATGCATTGAAGGCTCTTGTCTACTCTACACGATGTACTCTACATAAGGTGGAGCGGAGTCATCAAATAGAAGATGAAAGTGGTTCTCATCCCATAAATGACAACTATCCATAAACCAATAATCACATTCGACCTCCCAATAAGATCATACAAATGTTTCTTGATTATATTCCTCCGTGACGTGATGGCCAATGATGTCCATGTTATAACTCTCCACAAACCAATAATCACATTTGACCTCCCAATAAGACCAAACATATGTTTCTTAATTATATTAGTCTTTAATGGTATGCATCGTAGATCTCTCCTACATTTTAGCTATAGTGTCTTGAATATTTTGAACATCTTTCTTAATATTTTAAACATTTGCTTGAGAGCTTCAAACTCCTGTCGAATTTCCATAAGGATTTGAGAGTGAATATCCATTGGAAACACCACATATAATATACTAAAAGAAATCTCATAAAATCATCTATCCAATGGAACTAATATGGTAGCAATATGAGCATCCTGTCAAAAGTTACGAGCTCCACAGTCTCGCTGTCGTCATGAAAAAAACTCTGAAAATTGTCGATTTTAAATCATAGATATTTTCACTTTTAGAGTTCCAATTTGGGCGATTTTGTTTTTTGAAATGGGCTAATGTTTCAATAGGAACTAATATATGCAATTTGTTTTGGATATTTTGTTACTAATGGCTACATAAATCAACAAAATTGCGCGACCGTCCGCAAAATAACCATAAAAAATTGCATATTTTAAAAGATTGATAACTTCACTTCCCAGACTCTGTTTCAGAAAATTGTTCATGAAATTGATTATTTTTTCGAGAGGAACTTAGATCTAGAACTATTTTATGCAAATTCTACACAGAAAGATACATGAATTGTTCGTAGTGTCGCGACCCTCTTTTTTCCTTCTTGAAAAAATATGCAAAGTAGAAAAAAAATTCCCCTTTTTCGTGGCTGAAGAAAGTGCTCTGATACTACTTGTCAAGTAAAAAAGACTTGAATAATAAATCACCACAACATATTCAAGAAACTCACACTTTATTATTATATAAACCCTTAAGGTAGGGCAACAACATAAAATAGATCGTATTACAAAAGAGATCCACTCTTGTTCACTGGCCTCTTCGAGCAGGAAACCTCCTAATGAGATACCACTCCAAATACAATATTTCTCATCTTGTCCATTACATTTCTTGAACCCCTTTATATAGTGATACCAACCACCTAAGAACATTCTATAGGAGAAACCTTCTAGTAAGTTCTCTTACATTTATTGCATTCACACTAGGCCTTATTTATTAAAAGTGGCCTTTATACATAACACTATTTATCTATTATTATTCTCATTGGGTACCTCCCTAGGTACCCCATATTATTCTCTCTAACTACACTAAAACATGGTCTCAGTAGCATGATCGGTACCCGAGTACATGATCATCACCAAGAGTGGTTTAATTAGTTTTTGATTTCATGCAAGAGTGTTTCCTTTATGCAAGTGTGTTCAATACTTTCATTTTCTTAAACTTAGTTTTACTTACTGCAATGCATGTTCAAATACTACAAATGATCTAATTCTACACATACAATGTTTGTATTTCACAAGTTTACGAGCTCCTGGATTGATAATTAAATGTAACAAGAGTTAGACATATAGATCAATTGACAAAGTCCACTAAAACTAATTAATACAAAAGATTCAAATTACAACCTCTCAATTTCATCACACAAGGATCAAATCAGTATTATAAATCAAAGGTATAATGAAGAAAACCTAAAACTACAATATCAAAGAGATTATTTGTCATGTAAAATCTCCTCAAAGACAAATAATGAATAAATATCTAAATTCGTAAACCCTCCAAGGTAGATTAAAAATATTTAGTGGGCTCATAGTAGTAGTGGATTATGAATTAGAGCTCAAATTTTGATAGGGGGGGCTTTCCTTTTTATTTTATAATAAAAATAAAAGGGGGGTTGTTGTGGCCATAACAAATGGCGACACACTAGAAGAACCGGTTATTTCTTTCAACAAAAATTTAGGGCCTTTACTTCCAATATTAATGTTAAGGATAAGCTCATATACTTAATGAAATTTTCCAACGGTTATGTGTACCAAAATGATGCCAAATTTATAGAATATATAACCTAAGATTTAAAGTACTTTCCATTTAGAATACTCTTTTCAAAGAGTCAATTAGCGATGTAATTTCTTTAATTGGCTACAAACTTGTAATTGGATTTGGTTTAACCATGGGTTTTCAATTTTTATAACAAGAAAATATCTATGTAAGTGTATTCCTTGTTAACACTCTGTAAATTTTGTCCGACTGATAGACAAACGAAAAAGATAACTATTTAAACCAGCTTTAGGGCTGGGCACTAGCCTGCTCAACTCAGAGAGAGCTCTCTTGTGTCACTTGATGTTTCTTTGGCAATCAGTGTCTAGATTTAGTTTGTTTTGTTTTGTTTTTTTATAAATTTGCTGGCAAGGAAGGGGAGGGACATTTAAGGATATGGAGTCGAAATTCTGAAAGTGAATGAAAACAATGACTGGCCGGTAGAACTCTCCAGGTGATAAAGGCTAAATGAGGCGATGGATATGAGTTATAAATTGTATTTAAGCAGAGTGCAAGAATATAATATTTTCATAAAGACTTCAAAAGCTTCTGCATATGTATTCAATTCATCTCTAGAAATTTACAATTGAGTTCAAAAAAAACCTAAAAGGTGCCCTTGCACTTCTGCCAACCCTGATACATATGTATCTCTTAACATTTATACAAACCACGAGTCTTTTCGTTTCCAAACCGGTTACAAATAAAGAAACGTTTAGTTTGGAAACTGTTTACAAAAAATAGGCTTCAAAACTCCACCTGTAATTCTGAAACCCTAATAGATTTGTAAAATATGAGAACGGTTTTTGTAGATAAGCTCATTATAAAGAAAAACCTCTCTCGATTTCTCTAAATTAATCTCCAACTGGATGGAACACGTGCCTCAAAAACATGTCTCGAACAAGAAATCATGAAAACTGAAAAATAAGGTTCAAATATTTCTTTGAATATCCCAATCCGTGACACCTGTGTAATATCTGGAGGAGGTTTTTGTATATCAACTTGTCTTGAGTAAAAACCTCTCTCAATTTTGTGAAAAATTTCTCCATGTGTTTGGGATCTACATTTGAAAAATATGTCTCCAACAATAAAATATTGAATCCATAAATATAAGGTTCCAAGATGTCCTTGATTATCCCAGCATGTAACAACTATGAGAAATATAGGAGAGATTATTGTTATTTGGCCTGTGATGAGTATAAACCTCTTTCGGTTTCTCAAAATGCTCTCTGGTTTGCCCATAATTCACCTCGGAAAACGACTGGTCAAAATCACTTGAAATATGGATACTGCAACTTGGAAACTGATATGTGTGAAACTGATCGAATTCATTTGTTAATGGTCTAACCCCCAACTTACTCTTTCTATCCATTTCACAACAATTTCTATAGCGCTTGTCTTTCAGAAATTTTGGGAGTGTGAGGGAGTGGTTTTAAAGTAACCCACCTTTCACCCTAAAATGCACTTGGAGACGCCACGTAGTCCCGAGCCGAAACCACTGTTTTATTTTCAGCCTGCTTTCAAGAATTAACCTCCGTGCTAGTTCTCGGCCCAAAATGATCCCTGACTGTTGACCTGTGGCGCTTGTGATATGTGGGCCGCCTGGTCTTGTCAACCCCTTATTTCCGCTAGCTTTAGCCTCCTTCTGCTATATTTGGCCATTTCCTCCAGTTTATCACGCCTCCACATTAATTTAGCATCTCTCTAAGTCTCGGAAACTGGATTTCACACAGAAATTGTTATAGTGATAACATGGGCTCCAACTGGGGATGCTATCCTCCCTGCGAGGTAGAAAAGAACGATAGAACAAGTGCCTATCCATTGGGTTTCTCCCTAAAACATATGCATACCCCGCTCTGACCTGTCACCATTATCCAACGGAAACCCAAATCTGTACACTGTTCTCATCGCAACCCACATTTCGCCAATATACTTTCCAACTCTGTGATCAACCTCCTCATTCTACAACTGTATGGTCAAAAGACACTCGGTTGCTTGCATCTCTTGGGTGTTGGATCTACAAATGAATTATCTGAAACTAAATAAACCCCAAAATATTCACAATCTTGATGTCGACTTAGTATTGAAACAAAATTCCCTATATCATTATATGCACTGCGTGCCTTAATATATGAAACATTGATAGCGAGTTGATTTTCTCCGACGACAGTATCAAAGATGAATGTTTTATCCATCAATAAACTGTCATTGTTAATTAATCCTCATATACTTGGTAGATTCCCTGCAACCAATCACCCAGATGCTTGACATGGCTTTGCACTCATCTTGCGTCAGCCTTTAAATAGATTTTGTGTTCATGGTGAATAGAAATTTTATCTCCTCCTCGGTGTCTTAGTTTTGCACATGGTCACTGGGTCTTTATCAACAGGCAATAAGACCTCATAATGGATATAACATACATCACTAAATCATGAAATACATCAATAGTGTCGATCCAACTAAATAATATCACACACGAGCACCAATCCAGCTGTAATAAAAGGCAACTCTGTTCATCACTGTCCAACTCTGTAGAGCGAATTTTCGATGGCGAGCGACACCTCAACATTTAGAAACCTGGGTGACTAAAACACTTTATTTGCCTTGGCTCACCACATGACCTTTGCAAGCAATCACTCATATACATTACAAATTGCAAGATTTGATGAGTATAACATTTATCAAAACTTCTGGTGCTCTTTGATCTCGCAGTGAATTTCCTCCGTGATTTAAAACAACGCCCATAAAACATCAATGAAAGAAAGTATATTAATTAACTCATCATAAAATAGAGCCTGAATAATGAAAACTTGGATTTAATAACCGAGCAATCTGTCTTCGAACCAGAAATTCAGAGGGAACCTCAGGTACACACAATGCATTTCTAGGGCCAACTTCCTTACCAAGAATCTATGCAACGGTTCCCCCACAAAAATGATAGTGGTGCTTCCCGAAAACAAAGAGCCTACGTTTTAATATGAAATGAGAGTATTTCAGAGGAAACTTGTAAATTCATGGACATGGACATGACCGTTTGATCGCAATTGGTGTTTGTCTCGCTTCCAATTAGGTACAGGGAAATGACTCTTCGTTTCTACGTTTGGAAAGAATTGGAAAATCATTTAGCTTAATTGATGGAGATGTATAACCTTAAATTCAAACAAATAGACAAGAGGTAGTCTAATACCATGGGATTAGTGCTAGGCCTGTATCGATAAGAACATAAACATCCCATCAATTTCATCTATTATTTTAGTCCAAATCCAGATAATTTTCGGGGAATAACATGCCAATGAGCTGTATAGAAGTACTCCAATGGAACCCTTTCAGAGGAAACTTGTAAATAAATAAAACGAAAATGAAACTTCCTTTCAGACTGGTTCCTTTGTATTGCGCACTGGGCAATTTGCGTTTCCTCCTTCACGGCTTAGTGCTAATTTTCAACGTTGACTTGTATGCGGTTTCAGGGATGTTGTGGGAGGTTTCAATATATATAACCTGGCTCACCACACAACCCACAATATTCACCATCTCTTATTGTATCATTCAGTGTAGCGTGCTTCTCACGGGTCCGATGTTTTCCTATATGACTTTTGCAATAAAACCAAAATCTTTGCAAGCAATCGCACCTGTACATCACAAATTGCAATATTTGACGAGTATAATATTTATCAGAGCTTCCATGCTAACGCTAGGTGCCCTTTGATCTTGCAGCGAATTTTAACAATGATTTAACAGAGTGCCCATAAATTTTTTAATGAAATAAAGTAGCCACTTCTTCGACATCTAGATACTTGGCGTTAAATATGCATTGAATTTATCCTTTGGTGTTCCATTTATCTTCCAAAACAACTACCTCTTAATGCTTGTTAGCCACCAAATGTTTCTTACTTATGTATTTCCTCATCAATCGGGAACATAGAGGTATGGAATGGACAGTCGACATAATTTCTAACGACGCGTTGGAATATTCGACCTTGGATGAGCACTCGAATTGTCCTGGTGCCCTTTTTATTGTTCTGTGGGTGTTTATCCCACATTGATGAGGAGGAATGAGAGTATTTTGTTTATATGTATTGATGGTTGTAAGTCTTATCGACGCATAGCGCCCCTTGTGGGCTCTTCCTCCATGTGACTTGATGCATGGTGCTTAGTCCCCTTGTGGGCTCTTCATCCATGTGACTTGATGCATGGTGCTTAGTCGCTTCATCTTGATAGTTGTAGGGTTTGGATAAGTTGATATTTGGCTTGTGGGCCCAATAATTTTGGTAAAATGAACTTCGGCCATGTAATAAACCCTAGGATATAAAAATTGACTATAAGATGTAAAATGAACTTCGGCCATGGATAAGTTGATATTTGGCTTGTGGGCCCAATAATTTTGGTAAAATGAACTTCGGCCATGTAATAAACCCTAGGATATAAAAATTGACTATAAGATGTAAAATGAACTTCGGCCATGTAATAAACCCTAGGATATAAAAATTGACTATAATATGTAAAATGAACTTCGGCCATGTAATAAACCCTAGGATATAAAAATTGACTATAAGATAAAAATTGACTTCATCTTGATAGTTAATGAACTTCGGCCATGTAATAAACCCTAGGATATAAAAATTGACTATAAGATAAAAATTGACTTCATCTTGATAGTTGTAGGGTTTGGATAAGTTGATATTTGGCTTGTGGGCCCAATAATTTTGGTAAAATGAACTTCGGCCATGTAATAAACCCTAGGATATAAAAATTGACTATAAGATAAAAATTGACTATAAGAGCCAAAATCAACTTAATAAAACCAATTTTTTTTATTTTTCCAATAATGCAAATTTTTTTCCCAAATTCAACCAAATATTTAATTCAGACAATCCAAGAATCCAATGATTATGCTTTGTTTAGAGAAAAAATTTCTCTTATGCCACAATTCTAAAATTTGCATGTGTCAATATCTAGCTCCAAATGGGGATGATTCCTCCCTGTGAGGTGATAGAGAACGTATACCAAGCGCTCGATCCATTTGGCTAATCCCATCTCAAAGACTACACCTATACCAATCTTTCATCCGAAACTAAATGCACTGAAAGTAGAAACTAAAAACCAATAGCTGCCAAAAACTGAAAACACACATGCTGAAGTCCAAAACTGAAACTGACAAAAATGCTTGGTCTTCAAGCTTATTTATATACAAATGACCCTACCCTACTTGCTAAAACCAACGTTGAATCAAGTGATCTCGAACTTCCAATGAAGCCAGTCAAGTAAATGGCTTCTTGACTGCAACTTGCTTTCATCTCCTCCAGATAGAAAAAATAAATCAACAAATGATAACTCAAACTGCAAACCCCATTTCATCCCTGCATTCTTGAACAACAAGTACTCTATCTTTTCTGATGATTTCAGCTTACTGGCAAAAGGGTCTTCGAAAACATGTAAGACTATCCCTTTTTGAAAATCAGCCCAAAGACAATGATCTCTTTCATCTAGTTTACCCTTCTCAAACGAACATGCAACAGGATGATCATATTTCACATCATCCACAACAGAGACAAAATTTACGTGCTCTTGGAAATATTTAGATGAAATGACAATCACATGTGTTTGAGAAGAATCTGAAAATGCCCCTTCATGTTCTTGAATAAGAATGTCATCCTGGCTTTTTAAAATTTTTGAATATGTCAAATCAAGAGATGTGAAATCATGAATGGATTCTGCAACAACCAAAATACCTAAAACACCCTGATATTCTTCGGTATTTCCTTGTAACTTCGAGTATCTATCTTTATTAATGGTTTTACTGCCTAGATTTTCCGCACATACAATTTCAATGGCCTGATTTTCACCAATTTCTTCATGATACAAGTCTTCAGAAAATGAATGCACTGCAAAACAATTTGAATGATTCTCCCCATACTTTTGATTGTAATAAGGCTAACAAGGCTTTCATTAATTTCATGGGATATAACCTGACTGTCAACATTATGATGTAGATTTGTTTCATTTTCAAGCAAAGAAGAAGCTAATGTTTGCTCGGAATGATCCTGTGTACCAAGACAACTAGTCTCTGCTAGTTCTTCCCGATGAGAAGATAGTTCGTAAATGGATTCTTCTATTTCATCATACATTAAGTCCTCATCATTAATATCAATCCCCATGCGTTGAATAATATTGTCAAAGTTTCCACAATAGTTTTCAACTAGAACTAAAGATGGATAACTTTCCTTATAATTCACACAAAATACTGAATAAAAATATCCAAGGGAAAATAGACTAGCATATGGCAATCCTCCATACCGGGATCGTGATTCTTCTTCTAAGGTTGCCATAAACATCTTCATCAAGTAGTCTTATGCAATTTAACCCCTAGCCTATGTATGTGCATGTGAAATTTTACCAAGTGAAAGGCAACATCATCTCCTTCTTGATCTTTGAATTTTGGCAGATATGTTTTCCAATCTACACAAGGAGTGCAATTTGGAAAATCGAGAATGTGAGAGCGATTCATGGGAGCATACCTTGCAGATATTGAAATCATCTTCGGATAGTGGAGTTGCCAATGATGTTTTGAAAGATGGATTCTGCATTGAGAGTGGAGTCACTAGTGAAAAATTAAAGTTCTGGATTCTTCTACCAGTGGAATCACCTTCAAACTGAGTTTTTGATGTGTGGAGTCACTAGAGCATGAATACAACCAATATGTTCCTAAGTGTCTGCTGCTCTCAGACCTTAGAACTCAACCATGTCGTTCTTTCTGAGGGAAAAGTTTTCAATTTCATCTCCGACAATGACGCCAAAATGTTAGCACTCTGTAAATTGTGTCTGGTTGATAGAAAAATGACATAGTTAATTGTTTCAACCAGATTTAGGGCTGGGCACTAGCCTGCTCAGCTCAGAGAGGGCTCTCTCATGTCACTTGATGTTTCTTTGGCAATCGATGGCTAGATTTAGTTTTTTTTTTTTTTTTTTATAAATTTGCTGGCAAGGAAGGGGAGGGACACTTAGGGCTATGGAGTCAAAATTCTGAAAGTGAATGAAAACAATGACTGGACGACAGAACTCTCCAGAGGATAAAGGCTAAATGAGGTGATGAATCTAAGTTATAAATTGTATTTAAGCAAAGTGTAAGAAGAAGAAGAAAACAAGTAACTGCATCAGAGCATTACTGGAATGAATTTTGAATTAGTTAGGAAGAAAAATTACACAGTTTAAATTGCTTAAGCCAAGAGCATCAAAAGATTAATTTTGAGCTTTTAAACTATCCAATTTAAAAAGAAGATAATGTAAATGGAATTAGAAACACAGGAAATACATACAAAGAGAGGAGACAAATCTCATATCACCACCATTAGAATATTTTCATAGAGAATTCAAAAGCTTCTACATATGTATTCAATTCAACTCCAGAAATTTACAATTGAGTTAAGAAAAAAACTAAAAGGTGCCCTTGCACTTATGCCAACCCTAATACATACGTATCTCTTAACATTTATACAAACAATGAGTCTTTTCATTTCCAAACTGGTTACAAATAAATAAACGTTTCATTTGGAAACCATTTACAAAAAATATGATGCAAAACGCCACCTGTAATTCTCAAACCGTAATAGATGTGTAAAATCTAAGAACGGTTTTTTTATATAATATCATTATAAAGAAAAACCTCTCTCGATTTCTCTAAATTCATTTCCAACTCGCCGAAACACGTGTAGCAAAAACATGTTTCGAATAGGAAATCATGAAAACTGAAAAATAGGGTTCAAATATTTCTTCGAATCTCCCAATTCGTGACACTTGTGTAAAATTTGGAGGATTTTTTCACATATAAACTTATCTTGAGTAAAAACCTCTCTCGATTTTGTGAAAATTTTCTCCATCTGTCCGGGATCTACATTTGAAAATGATGTTTCCAACAAGAAAATCTTGATTCCAGAAATATAAGGTTCCAAGATGTCCTCAATTATTGCAATATGTAAAAACTATGAGAAATGTGGGAGAGGTTATTGTTATTTCTCTCGTGCTAAGTATAAACCTTTTTCAATTTCTCAAAATGTGCTCTGGGTTGCCCGTAATTCACCTCAGAAAATGACTGGTCAAAATCACTTGAAATATGGACACTGTGACTTGGAAATTGATATGTGTGAAACTGATCAAATTCGTTTGTCAATGGTCTAACCCCCAACTTACTCTTGCTAGCCCTTTCACAACAATTTCTGTAGTGCTTGTCTTTCGAAAATTTCGGGAGTGTGAGGGAGTGGTTTTAAAGTAACCCGCCTTTCGCCTCGAAATGCACCTGGAGACGCCACGTCGTCTCGAGCCGAAACCACGGTTTTCTTTTCGGCCCACTTTCAAGAATTAACCTCCGTGCTAGTTCTCTGCCCGAAATGATCCCTAACCGTTGATATGTGGCGCTTGCGATCTGTGGCCCACCGGGTCTTGTCAATCCTGTATTTCAGCTAGCTTTAGCCTCCTCCCGCTATATTTGTCCCTCTCCTCCAGTTTAACATGCCTCCACATTAATTTAGCGTCTCACTAAGTCCTGGAAATTGGATTTCACACACATAAATTGTTATAGTGATAAAATGCCTTATCTCTCTTTTCCCAACATTTCTTCACTGCTATCGAGTGTCAATATCCTCAACGAATTTTCATTGGTACCATACAAGCATGACCCTACTACTAGCAATAATCCATAGCCTTGATAAGTTTACTTGTACTCCCCACAGTATTAATAGTTCTTTCAACTTCCTTTTTATTTCAAATTATGCTCACCCTTTTAAATTGGTTAATAAGTTTTGTTTTTGAAATTGTGTGTATAGGAAGTGGGGTGATATGAGAGTTTCTTTGATTTTCTAAGTAGATGCCCATTTAAGTTTAACCCACAGGGCTCCCCAAGAACCACAATAATAGTAGCCAACTTATTAATGTGAGATGAATGGAGGTCAAAGAAAACAACAAATAGACACTTTCCTCTACTTATGGATTATTGTGATATGTTTAGTAGGAACATGTGTTCCACCACAACTATCAATTAATATCCATAGCTATGAAATTAATGAAGGTTTTCCAAGTAAATCATCCCATGAATTCCAAGAATTGTAAGAATATATTTAGTGTATAACTAGAGTTGGACTACCTCACACTCAAACTCAAAGATCAATCCTTAGGTCAAATGAAGGATTCGAATCAAATCATGGAATATCAACATTCAAATTAAAATATAAAGATAATATATACATGAAAACAAGCGTTGAGTTAAAAAATGAAACTAAAACCAAATCATGAAAAAGAAAATAAAACTAAACTAAAAAAAAACCCAAACTAGAAATGTTAGTCATCCAAGTAAAATAAAACCAAACTGAAAAATAAACATAGGACACATCAGCATGGGATAAATCTGAAAAATTAGTGGAGTAATAATGATATGTACAAAGACATTTACAATACAACTCTAGGAATTGCAACATGGGAAAAAGCTTCATCAGATAAGATTTCCACCCAAACTAAAACCCAACAATAATGATTTTTAGAACCAAGTACATAATCTGGAAATCAAAATCAACAAGATTATGAGGAACAATGATTAAGAAAATTGATATCAAATCAACTCCTTATTTTAGTAAATCTAGACCTTTCTTGGTGACAATGATTTGAATTCTTGAGATATTAAAAATCCAATAAGT